>JADNRX010000173.1:0-110403 GCA_015501595.1 Hymenopellis radicata
AGCCACTATGCACCGATTGTCTGGGTCCTAATTCAGAGATCAGCGTGTTAAGTCCCCACGACTACACGGACGCATCTTCACAAAAGCTCGTATTTCTGGCTGCACTGAGAGAAACGATGTCCGGGCCACAAGGACAATGATAAGGTAAGGCGACTCCGTTGTACATTGTCGATTCGCGGACCATCTCTCAATAACCGAAGACGCCGATGGAAGAAAAATGCTGTATCCGAGTGGAGTTGAAGTAAATATAGACGCACTTACGGTAGACAACAGCGCGCGCAGTCTGCACAAGTTTGCTGGAATCCTTCTAAGGCACAAGAAATTGCTCTGCCGTTAGGTTATCAGTTGCATCCAGTGGATCAACGAAAAGAGAATTACACACAGAAGGCGTAACCTGCACCTCGACATCTAGGGACTGTCGTTTGACGTCCCATCGCGGGAGAAGTTCAAGTTGACGGCGACGACTATTCACCATGGATAATCTAGAATACATTGATTGTGTTTCGATCCTACAAACGTACAACTTTGAAGCCCAAGCTAATCTTTTACTTGAAAGCCTTGGAAACCACGCCATAGAACTGCTTGCCCTGGATGGTGGCAATCTCAAGCTCGAGGGCAGTCGGCTGGCGAGAACCGTCGGTGCCAGCAAAGGTTCCAGCACCCCACGGGGAACCTTCGGCGTTGGTGAGACTCTATGTATGGCCATGATATAGACAACAACTTACCACCGTGGCTTCGGTTAAGTTGGTAAGCTGACCAAAGGACTGCGAATATCCAAGTGGGACATAGACAATGCCATGATGGGCAAAGGTCGACATGGAGGCAAGGGCAGTCGATTCTTGTCCTCCGCCAAGACCAGCAGTAGAGATGAAGATTCCACCGTATTTACCGGCGAGCCCGCCAGTGGTCCACAGCTTGCCGGTGGTATCCCAGAACGCCTTCCACTGGCCGGGGAAGTTACCGAAACGCGTCGGAACACCGATGATGAAAGCGTCAAAGGTGGCAAGGGTTTCCGCGTCCATGATGGGATAATTGGGCTTAGCTGGAGCGTGCATAGCCTTGAGGACAGTCTCGGGGAGGGTCTCAGGGATCCTAGACAGCGATTAACGCGATGGTTGGGGAGGTGGGACGGCGCGGCTCACTGGTAGATGGTAGCGTCGCCGCCAGCCTCCTTGATGCCCGCCTTGACGGTTTCAGCAACTACGGATCGGTCAGTCCGTCGCGCTCGACGACGACGAGAAAGGTAACGCACGCTTGCCAATATGGCCGTACATCGAGTAGATGACAATTGCGATTTTAGGTGCCATTATTGAGGAATGGAAAGATGGGCGGTGGTGGTAGGAAAGGAAGGTCTGATATCGACTGTCTTGTTCGCGACGCCCTTTTTATACGCATGGCTAGTAGGAATCTGTTACCAAAATGAGACACCAAGAAGGCGGGTCTAAGCACAGTGTGGGTGAAAGTGTCCTGAAAAGGAAGAGCGCGCTGATCGATCCGCTGACAGATCACAGTCATCTCACATGACATCCTTGTAGGTCCTTGCATATCGAGGCTATTTTTCCCACCGACGTCCACGATCGTAGGTCCCTGGCTGGACGCCTTCTTCTGCGAGCCCAGCTGGACATTCCTGCGCCAGATCTGTAACCGTTCAACCTAATCGTGGGCTTGCTCTCATTTACATTAATAGCCTCACCATACAGTGGCGCTCAACTGACGCTGATTTGATTCCGCCATTGAACTGGGATCGCGCAAAGAGTAAAATTGTTTACGGCTCTCGTTATTCAGCCACATACTGACTGATGCGAATTACTCAGACCGTCAGACCGCAGTCGCGAACCTAGTGGATAGCTGATGATGATACCCACTTACACATCGCGGCATAAGAAAGACTTCGAGAAGCAACGGACGTAAGAGTCCGCCCAGTCTAAGTCTCGAAACACATTTTTCCCGGGGAAACAGGGCCTGGACGTCGTCTTGTTCTTCCGACTTTTTCGCGCCATACCTCTTCGAACCCTCTAGAGCACATAGATCTATGGAGATCCCATGATGCTGTTGAAATTGATCCTGCTAAAGAAGCAGTCCGTAAACAGCTACATCATTGTCGCTTTTAAGTACGAACGCAAGGAGTAAGTACTTATCAGATTCATATTTTCGAAAAGCAGCAGACCTTCACTCTCAAACAATACAACAGATCCCGTATCACCGCCGCCGTGCGATTGACGTGACTCTTGACATTTGTAACAGTAGGAGTTTCCCCACTGTGTACAGCACGGATTGAATTCGTGCCGCTGAGACGACATCCCGGCAGGCTCGTGGAAGCGAACTCGTGCTGGCGAAGCTGTGGAGGAATAGCGTCTAGATCCTGCGCCATAAGGCGAGAAAAGTTAGTGGGTGATCCATTAGCCATCCACAATTAAACAAAGCTTGTCTTCAAATTGAATCTGCAAGGAAAAGCGACAGGCTGGGCAGAGTCTGTAAAAGTGTAGCCTCCCTAGACTTGATTGGTACGCTCCCCATTCATGACATCGTCATCATCACAGAAGCGCCACTGTATTCAAAGTGAGCTAAACCGATGGCCTCTCGAGTCTCGGAAGGGAAATATTGCAGACAACCCATAGGAAAGTGAAAGCGAACACGATAACGGCAACGATGACAGTCAAGAGGCAATTCAGCGATGCTAACCACCGCGGCAAGAGGGTCAGCTAAAAATGAGGATCTCCGACGCCATCAAGTTTGAATTGATAGCTGTACTACTTACAAGAGGATCCAAAATACGATTGCCTGATCATGGTATGTCCCGTAATGAAATGAACAATGCTGTCTAGGATGCCCTAATATCCTTGACATTTCGTGAGCACCTGGTCCAGAAAGTAGACTATCGTCGCCGGACTGATTAAACGACAGACCGACTGACACGCTTTCTCTAGAGCAACCATGAGATCAGCTCTGTCTCGCAGGGACCTCCAAAGAGCGGGGTGAGGAAAACGCAACTCGCACTCGGCATGAAAGACCTGGCGAAGTTCTGGACAAGATGGATCTACGACATCTTCACCCTCGGACAGAAATTCGGGAACAATGGTCAGAGCCCATAGCGGGGCGGTACGGCTGCACTCCCAATCCAATATTGTCAGCTGGGACGGATCGTCTGCAGATATCATGACGTTTCGACTGTTTAGATCAGGGTGTACTAGGACGAACGGTCCGAAGGGATGAGGAAGACGCGGGTCGAGTCCGGGGAGATGAGAGACAAGCTGCGTGAGTCTGTCATAGACTGCGAGATAACCGGAGAGAATGGATTCCCATCCTAAGGCTGCTATATTTTCGTTCTGCCATTTCTCTTCCAGCTCGCAGTGGTGAGAGACGGCCCATGCACGTTCTCGAGCAATGCAACCCAAGAAGTAATCGCGTTCTGTATTCCATGGACCCGAATCAAGAGAGACATCTGGCGTGTAAAACCAAGCGAGGGAGGTAGGGAGCATTGGTCCAATGACCACTCCGGAATCAGTGCTGGACGAAGGGTACATGCTCCCGATCCTGTCGAAGCGTGTCTGCGCAAGGGAAACGATGATCTTGGCGACTGACTTGACGGCTACATGCTTTTCAGCGAGAGACATCGTTTGCCATCTCTTGTCCAGCGTCATATCGCGCACCTGCAGAGATAATCAGGAACGGCAATAACAATCAAGCAAAGTATGTAACCTTTTCCATGATCATGAAGGGTGCATGAGCCTCGTTTTTGTCCGTTGGACTGTGGTATAAAATAGTCGGAACTGGGATATCGGTGTTTTGAACTAACCAAGCGATTGTGGCGACCTGAATGACGATGAGGGAAACAGCCAGACTAACTGATTCTAAAAGTACCTCGGATTCCATCTTGTGCATGCCACGATACTCGGATCTGTCAAATGCAACGCGAACTACATATTCCGCTCCTCCGTAGAACTGCGCAAAATAGACCTGAATGCCGTCAACAAGCGTTTCATTCAAGAGTGTCGGACTCACTCGATTGAATCCGCCTATAGTAGGGTCCAGAGTGAGTGAAGAATAGAACACCGAATAAAAACGTGTAGCTAACCTTCTGCCTTTATTTTCAAGCCAATGCAGTGAATACCAATTGCCCTAGAAACGGCAATTTCGAGGCCCTCAACATTCAAGCGGGCGTTCAGGTCCTGGCTTCGGGCAGAGCGCGAGGTTATCACGAGTAGCTCTGTACTAGAAGTGTACATGGTTGGGTAAGAGGAAGGGTTAGAAAGCGGCTGCTGAGAGTTAGTCGACAACGAGCCCCGACTTCGAGCGGTGCCTGAAGGTTGAACCTGCCAAATGGAGATAGAAATACGATGCGCGTCCACTCAGGCTGGCGCCCACCACAGACGATCCGCGATAATGGGCATAAATCATGATGAGAGTAGGGTTGACAGATTCAGGATCCACCGCGGGCCATGCACCCTGGGTGTTGATCCGGTGTTTGCCTTCACGAACTTTCACTTCTTCCGAATCTTCGACATGACATCTCCTTTTGATGCTCAGTGCCAATAAGGTATACGTACATCAACGAGAAATGACGGACGAGTATTATCTACGACATACTATACTCGTGTTTTCGACAGAACCCGATCCAACATACCGGCCATGGTTTCTGGACTTACCTTGAGACTGATAGCTTGACACGATCTCTCCAACAGAAACATCAGGGTGCCCTTATTGCACTGAGACCGCCAAAGAATGGGATCGGGAAAGTGTGTCTCGCACTCAGCATCAAAAAGCGCCCGAAGTTCCGGAAGTTCCCCAGCACATGGACCTGCTGATTCGTAGAACAGGAATTCGGGAGTACTCGTCAGGTTCCACAACGGCGTGATGCTGGCGAAGTCCCAATCCAACAGTGTCAACTGAGACGGATCGTCTGCGGAAATCATGATATTTCTGTCATTGAGGTCAGGATGCGATAGGACGAAGGGCCCGAAGGAGTCAGGAAGAGGCTCATCGAGCGCAGGCAGGGAAGATACGACTTGTGCGAGCTTGTCGTAGGTCGAGAGGTAACCTGCAAGAATAGAGTCCCACCCAATGGCTGTAAGATCCTCATTACGCCACTTGTCTTGTAGCTCGGACTGGTGCGATAAGGTACATGCGCGTTCGCGGGCAATGCAAGCTAACAGGTACTCGCGCTCGGAACGCCATGGACCTGCATCTAGAGAGATATCTGGGGTAAAAAACCAAGGGACGCAAGGAGGGAGCATTGGACCGATGACTGGTCCTCCAGAATCATGAGGGTATAAGCTCCCGATTCTGTCAAACTGTGTTTGGGCGAGCGAAACAACGATTTTCGCGAGCGATTTGATTGCAACACGTTTGTCGTCAAGGGACATCGTTTGCCATCTCTTCTCAAGCGTCATATCGCGAACCTAAGGAAAGCATTAGGATGGACTCGTAGCAGCGACAGAAAGGACGGAACCTTTTCCATGATCATGAAGGGAGCATGAGCTTCGTTCTCAGCCGTTGGGTCGTAATATATAATGGTTGGCACTGGAATGTCAGTGTTTTTCGCCAACCAAGCGACTGTGGCGACCTGCAGGACAGGTGAGTCTAACAACCATAACGAGGGACCAAACGAGTACCTCCAACTCCATTTTCTTCATGCCGCGGTACACGACCATGTCGAACGCCACACGAGCCACAAAGTCACGTCCTCCGTCACAATGCGCGAAATAAATCTGTAATCGACTTTTCAGCTTGTCATTCATCGAGGCATCCACTTGGAACTGACACGATGAAATCCGCCTAGACAGGTGTGAGCAACAGAATCAGGAAACAGTTTGTATCTCACCTTCTGCCTTTAACGTCAGGCCAGAGCAGTGAAAACCTGTCGCCCTAGAAAGTGCTCTTTTAAGGCCCTCGGCGTCCAGCCTAGCATTCAGAGCCTGGCTTCGTTCAAGGCGCGACGTCATGACGAGAAGTTCTGCGCTGGTCTTGTACATTTAGGGAGAAGAGCGGGAGTGGGGAATTAAAGCGAGGCTGCTGCGTGTAGTGGGGTAACCCAGCGTTCAACCGTGGATGTTGAATTGTCCAAATGGAGATAGGATACATGGCTCAGTAGGGTGACATATAAAGCGCTTCTTCGTTACCGCAGAAACGGCGGTAACGCCTTCTTTCTCTGCCAAAATAATCACTTTTGACGGCTGGGGACGTGGCGGGGATTAGCCAAGCGTTTCTACGTCTCGATCGGGCAACTTTCATCCTGATCGGGTAATCACTTCCTTTCTCGTCAACGCTCACTCTGCTCACTCGCGTCGAGTGTGCACACTCGGGCGTGACAGAAGCCTCTCCGAGTGTGCAGATCTGCTGACCTGACTTGCCGAACTTCTGACAAGGTCCACACCGACTGGAACATTTTGTCTTCGCGAGGGATCATGCCACGCGAATGCTTCCCGCTCTGTTGAGCGCGGAAATGCTCGTCTGGCACGAGCTACCAGCTAGACATCATGGTACGCGCCTCCGCGCAACACAGGGACTTCTCACATGCCGTGGCGGGCATCGACATTGACTACTGGCGCCCGACAACGGCGTACTGGTCAGTGATGAGTTCACACGGGCCGTAGATGGAACTACGATGAGGCGGCAGCTGTTGACGAGTCTTACACAGTCTTCTCTCACAAGCAGTAGTAGAGAATGAATGTCTAGAGTACTTACTTACATTGTTGCTGACTAAAAAATATAATGATTGCGGTCCACAGAAGGTCCCGCAGTGGATTGAAAAGTTACCATTTGTAGCGCACAAAGGCGTAATTATCATAGCAGCGTAGAAACGTTTCTACCCGCAAGGCGAAACGTTACTACCGCCGTCACCGCGCCAGGCGGTAACGCCTAGATATGAACTACATATAAAGCGCTTCTTCGTTACCGCAGAAACGGCGGTAACGCCTTCTTTCTCTGCCAAAATAATCACTTTTGACGGCTGGGGACGTGGCGGGGATTAGCCAAGCGTTTCTACGTCTCGATCGGGCAACTTTCATCCTGATCGGGTAATCACTTCCTTTCTCGTCAACGCTCACTCTGCTCACTCGCGTCGAGTGTGCACACTCGGGCGTGACAGAAGCCTCTCCGAGTGTGCAGATCTGCTGACCTGACTTGCCGAACTTCTGACAAGGTCCACACCGACTGGAACATTTTGTCTTCGCGAGGGATCATGCCACGCGAATGCTTCCCGCTCTGTTGAGCGCGGAAATGCTCGTCTGGCACGAGCTACCAGCTAGACATCATGGTACGCGCCTCCGCGCAACACAGGGACTTCTCACATGCCGTGGCGGGCATCGACATTGACTACTGGCGCCCGACAACGGCGTACTGGTCAGTGATGAGTTCACACGGGCCGTAGATGGAACTACGATGAGGCGGCAGCTGTTGACGAGTCTTACACAGTCTTCTCTCACAAGCAGTAGTAGAGAATGAATGTCTAGAGTACTTACTTACATTGTTGCTGACTAAAAAATATAATGATTGCGGTCCACAGAAGGTCCCGCAGTGGATTGAAAAGTTACCATTTGTAGCGCACAAAGGCGTAATTATCATAGCAGCGTAGAAACGTTTCTACCCGCAAGGCGAAACGTTACTACCGCCGTCACCGCGCCAGGCGGTAACGCCTAGATATGAACTACATATAACCCACCGCTTCGCATCTAGTCACGCGGCTAAGGAACAATAGGCCGAAGTGATGAGAGTAGACATCTTCAACGTAGTGGCGAAGTCGGCCGAGAGCGATGACGTAAGCACTCATCTGTTCCTTCTTGCCATCATGCAGCAGTAGCGCTAGTACGCGTAGTCGCAGCATTATCCGTCCGCCTACTCTCCGTCGCCCCTTGCAACAATGCCTAGCGACCTCAATCGTGATTCTATATCCACGCTAACGGTTCGCGTCTCCTTCCATCAGGATCATCATGTTTAACAATCGCACTGCAGAATCTCGCGACCTCCTCTGATCGGAACACCTCTATCAAGGCTCTCAAAAGTCTTTCTGGAATCGTTGCATCATCCCCCGACATGTATACGCACATATTTGATGTCGTCAAGTTCTGGCTTCAAGTTCAACGCATGCCCTCATTTGCGCATGGGCGCATATCGGATACCTTCAGTGTCCAAGCCAGTTGTGTCTATGTGCTTGGGATGGTCATTAAACAGCAATCGCCGTCCGTTCCCTGGATGAACAAGCGATTCGTGGCCATGACAGAGCTATGGCCTGTCGTCTCGGAATGGATCCGGCGGTTGTTCGCGAATATCATCGATATTGAGGGGCCGGCGACCGATGATACCGAGTGTGTCGAGAAGGTACTACAGCATGTTGAAGAGCTCTTGCTCGGTTTGGCGGACCCCGTCGCATTCGACAATCCCCGCCTCCCCAACTCACGTGGATACTTCCGCGCGCGCATCAGCTCGCCTTCGTTCTTGAAACTTATTCTACGATTATGGGTGCATACTGCCGCGGTTCCCGAATATCGTGACGTTTTTCAGATCTTCTCGCGTCTCCCTTTGTCTCTAAGCGATTGTTACCTTTTGCCCCAAACCGAAAGACACTCTTTGACGATTGAATTCTTCGACACACTCCCTCGTCGCATCATGGAATCATGTGTTGAGTCCATCATCATCTCCTTTGCAGATGATCCTCTGCGCAACAGTCACAGATTCGAAGTGACATTTAGCTTTCTGGATTGCGCCAGTAATCTATCTCCTACATTTCGTCGCACTCTTCTGGCCGGACGCTCTTTGTATTGGACGATGGATATCATAAAAACCCTTCTTCGCCGTTGCACCTCGCAGACTGCCAGGAACACAGTCGTTGCGGACACTACCCTAAACCTTCTATGCACGTGTCTGGGTCATATCAGCACTTTCCTCGCGACTGAAGGCCGCCGATGGATTGCTGATGCGCTCAAGATGCGCATCATCGATTATCTGTGGAAGATGGACACAATTTTCCATGCCTTCGAACTGTACGCACGCCACGCTTCCTGTATCACGGAGATCCTCAAAATGATATCGATATATGCCGTGCACGCTACTATATTTTATCGGATCCAGACCTCCATCAAAAGAGTAATTCCGGAGGGCTGGCGGTCATCTGTCCGCTGCGTCGCGGAGGCTTGGGACTTACTTCAAAGCGAGATGTCGAACCTGAGCCCCTTCATGAACATCATAGACAAAGATGTATTTCGACATTGTTCTCTGTCAACGGTATGTGGGTCAACGAAGGCGTACATCTTCGTCACGCTAATATTCTTACAGTGCGGGAATCCAGGTGCCAGACGAGCTTGTACAGGTTGCCGGCAGGCCTTGTATTGCTCGCAGCAATGTCAGAAAAACGATTGGCAGACTCACCGCACAAAATGCTCAACTTATGCTGAGAAGTTTGCTCGTAAGCAAGCAGTAAAAACAGCCCGCCAGTTGCAGAACCTACTTTACCAGAAGATCGGGGTTGGGAGTTACTCATCGTCGAGGCGATGCTTCTCTACGAGGTGAAGAAGGGAAAGGAGTGGTATGCCCGGTTGCAGCAGGAGTTTGTGGAGCGCAACCCAGCATATACTCTTCGTGACCTGGGCTATATCATTGATCTTTCACATGTACCAAGGCAAGTTGATGTTCTTCCGCTGGACGAACATGAGAAGTACCTCCGCTTGTCTAGGGAAGGCATGGTCATTATCCAGTGGCGGGTTCCTTGGGCGGGGCTTGAGGTAGAGAATTGCATGATGTGGATGTCCTCACTAGATCCATCGAGTTACATTGATTAGTATTGTTGGCGCTGATCATAATCGCATACCACGGGTCTCGTCTAGCTCTTGCAGTTTACATGACATTGACTCGGTGTTAATCCGGGAATTCCCGCACCAGGACGTTAGCGATATGGTTTGAAAAATGTCGGGCGGGCACATTAACGTTATGACACGGTCAATGGAAAGGTATATGGGATATAACGAGCTCGAAACCCTAAGCCACATTATCTTCAAAAGATGCGGTGCATAGTGTGGCGTCTCGATATCTCCTGGAGATTCTAGGGAAAACTTCTCGTACCTGTCGGTTCCACCGTTGGGTGGAATTCGAATCGCACGACCACACCATCCCCGACATCTGCACTGAGTTCAGGCATTTGGGGCGTAGTCGTGCTCTTCCCTCACCTCCAGTCCCCGTCGAGCTAGCATGGAAAGGAGTGTGGCGCAATACATCATTGCTTCACCTGACGGCATACGATAATTGTTTTGTGAAAGGGCAGACATAATGAAAGAGTCCCTATCTGACAGTGAGATAGATTCAAAGAACAGTTGGCGGACAGTTCGGAGTGGGCGGGTTGGTATTGGACTTCCGTTTTTGAAAAGGAGCACTGAATCCAAAGGAAGTAAGATCGCTGAGTCTGAAGTTGGCGATTTGCGGTTATGGCCTCAAGAGCCGAGTAGTTTACTCTACAAGCATTTAACCGATTGTACTTATGTGGCGCCGTGCCAACTTGAAGCCTCGGCCCAAGTCTTCGAATAAACTCCTAGCTTATTCTGAAAACTCGGGTAGATCATCTTGCTCAGGGACACGCATAGGATATTTGACGAGGAATTGAACAGAACATAAACCGCGATGAACATTGAAAGTATAACGACCAGTGACAGAGAAGTCAAGGGCTTGCGGTTACATCTGCAGTGCCCTCTGCAAAGTTGCTCCCTCCAAAAGAATACCCTCAGCCGTTTCATCCCCACACAGCACACCACAGTGACGCCGGGTCAACACCCAGACCGCGTCCCGTAAATATACCCTTTTCAAGGACCTCGGCAGCTGCCACCCATTCAGCGTCATGTCCATATCACCCATACCACTAGTAACCTCCAAATTTTCCAGACGCGTTAGGCCCGATAGATCGAACACCACTACAAAACAGATGAGCACATCTCGAGCATAGAGAAGGTGGAAATCACTAACCATTGCGTTTCACAAAGCTCAGCCTCACATCCTTCAAAGTTTCCATATTCCTGTGAAGAAGCGGAATCGCCTCCCCGACACGACATGTCGACAGAACGCTAGCGCTCTCCAACTCCAGACTCTCCAGCGTCCCCACGACGTTATCCCCCAACCAGCGCACAAGATCATTATTCGACCCGACCACGCGCAGGGTACGTAAACACGGCATAGCCAGTCTGAGATTGTGCAACCCAGACAGCGATGCGTCCGGTAAATCCAATCCACGCGATGCAAGCTCAATACTGAGTTCGGCGAGGCGCGGGAAAGAGCCGGAAAGCGCGCGCATGAAGCTCGTGATGTCCTGGTACGATGCGCAGATAACCTTAAGACTGGCAAGATCCGGGAAGTAATGGGCGAAGAGTCCGACAAGTGATGGCTCATTCTCAACCAGCCCGGAACGAAGCATGACATGCTTGGCTTTAAGGACGTGGAGCAACTTGCTATAGGGCCGCGTACAAGGAAATTTGCCGTTCGTGGAGTTATCGTCAAAGGGTACATCGCCGACGAGAGTTATGCCGGTAATGGACGGGGAAAGCGTCTCACGCGACGACTGCAGAAGCCTTACGAGCTCCTTGGCGCGAGAAGGGGATGAGACGAGGAGCGTCAAAGGCGGTAGATGATGACGGCTGATGCTGTTCCAAGTGGGGTGGACGAGTGCACACGATAAGAGGGTGGCTTTGTAGTCGGCCAGGTAGGCAATGATAAGATCAAGGAGCTCCTGCGGTACAAGCCCGAATGGGCCTGTACTAGCAGAGGAGCGGCGGGTGTGAGTGAGTTTGTTGATGAGATTGCGGACGATGTTGAAAGCCATGATGAAAGTGATTAACGAAAGAGAGCGGTCGAATCCGTTCTTTAAAAACAAAACTTGTTATAGGGGTTGTGCGCACCGCCTCCAGAACGAGATCGAAGCCACTGCGACATTGAGAGACTTTGAAAAGTCTCAATCATCCTCGTACGTCGGTCATTGGGCGATTCGTATCCCCGATCCCGCGGCTGAACCAAAGAAGACGTTTAGAAACAATACATCATGGACGAAAAGAGCTCCTACCATCAGAACACAAAAAATCCGAGACGTGTGCACTACTCCCCTATTTTGTTCTCCGTCACAATCAACAGCCGTTGAACCCAAGCATGGTAGAGATTGGGTAGAGGACAACGCCATCACCGTACGCGCTAGCGTTGTACAGCAGACTCGCACGTCGCTCCCTGTCCTAATCGCTCGGGATTCGTCGTCGATTGCAGGACATACAGCCACGCTGGCGTTTACTAACCTATTGCGTGAATGTTTCCCGCCCCGTCTAGGTGCGACGTCTGGTCCGACTATGACGACATCCGTCCGTTCCGTGCAAAGAAGTTGACAAAGGAATAGTAAGACGATGTGGAGGACGACAGTAGTGCTTCGTGTCTTCACGTCCAGCGAGTTGGAAGCGCAACAGTTTCGTGGATTGGATGATCCATGTCGCGCTGACGAGCGCAAATGATGCTGCGGCAGTGAAGGGCGACAATCCATGGGGCTCAGGCCGGTAGCTTCATGAATTCAGCACGGATAGCAGAGTCCTAGGCCGCACAGCGTCGTATCATCGTCGTCGATGGCGGCGCGAATCTTAGCAGTCGCTGGACGTAGACTGCTGGAGCGCACATTAGGCGGGAAGGGGAAGTTGGCGCGGTGGGTACGTGATGGAGGTCGGAGGCTTTCATGTTGGGGCCCAACAAAGATAACGCCTGGAAGCGACACGTTTTTTCGAATTTGGACGTTGATTGTTGTACGCGCCGATATCATGGCGTCGATAAAAGTGGTAGCTGCAAGAAGTCCTGAGCACTAAGCCGAGGGTGGAGCGCGTACAACACAACTCGACATACCATGAAGGCCAGACCAATGGATTGGCAAGCATGGAATTATTTGACTGGCTATGAAGCACTAAACCGGGTCTGCAAGTCGGGCACATCCTGTGGAGGAACGATGGTGGTGGCGACGGTCATTTTCGTGGTGGTAAAAAACGCCTAGAAAGGCATGAGCAATGGAATGAGGAAATAGCGAAAAAAAGACGTGATATTGAACGAGTGAGTGAGCAGGCGTGTTGTAAATAATTATTGAGTCTATATCGTATCGTCGAAGTACCGTCCATGAGCATGATACAGTACTGCTAGAAATATTATTCGATGAAAGCAAAATTGTGGGAACGTGTTATACATATTGTAAGCATAGTGTTAGTAAAAAAGCGGTGCGTAGCGTAGCGTGTCGAGAACGAATGAGTACAGCCAATGTATGTGAGCAGATGGGACAACAATAATAACCGGAGGGGAGATAGATAATATGGGAGAACAACAATCATGACTGGGACAAAAACTTTTGCAGGGCCTCGAGAACCAGCGCGGGGTGACTGATCGTGAGGTCATGGCCGCCATCTGGGACGGTGACGAGCTCGTGTTGGGCGCCTGGAGGGAGGAGGGCGGCTATTTGGGAGGCGTACTTGAAGGAGACGACGGTATCCTTGGTGCCATGTATGATGAGCACCTTGCGGCCGTTGAACGAAGGTGACTGAAAGGCGGAGTGTAGACCACGAATGGGTCCGTCACGAAGAGAAGACCCGATGGCGGCATCGAAACCCGGTAAATGGGCGGATTGTATACGCACAATCTGAAACTCGTCAGGATGGGTATGACGAAGACAGCTGCTGGCTCACCTCTTGTAATGGATCCGCGGATGGTGGCGAAGAGGTATCCGTGAGACGTTGAACAAATTTCTGTGTCAGTCAGTGTACCGTCGCGTTTTTTTAGTAGAGGAGACTACACACCCGCACTGGCATGCTTGAAGTAACGCTCTGGACGATCGGGGAAGACATAAACTTCAAAGTACGTGGAAGATCGCTCGTCTGACGGATGTTTGAATAATTATGTCATGGCGCGACAGATATCGTACGATACCTCGATAATGCCCGTCGACGAGATGAGGACGACCTTGTCCTGGACGAGGTGGGGGAAATTTGCGGTGAAGGAGCTCGCGACGGCACCACCCTATAGGTGAGGGTCTCAGTCCAAATGGCGAGCAGTAAGGGCATGGTCCGTACCATAGAGACACCGACGACAACAGCCTGGTCCCAGCCGATGTGCTGCATCAGCAGAGCTAGCTGCGTTGAATAAAGTCGAGAGTCGTATCGTGTTTCTGGAGCGTCAGAGTAACCACGTCCGTACAGGTCTGGACCTGACATCAGTACCTTGTCGACAGTGTCACTATTTTGGACCTCGTACCATACAGCAGAACGCGATATCCGCGAGCAGATAGCTCAGGCGCTATATCCTTCCATATTAAGGAGGGTACGGAGAGTCCGTGGATGAGTACAATCTGAAAATGGTCAGACGATCGCCTGCCATCTTTTGGAACACGATCGCGACGCACTTTTGCTCCCGTTTCGGGACCCATAAGCCAATATCGGACCTACAAGAGACATCCAACAAGTCAGCACCGCGTCTTAGTGCATCTACGCGCCTTATCGAGCCACGTAGCGCCAAGGCAAAATAGACACACCCGGCCGTAAGGAAAGTCAACATATGCTCCGCCAGGGTAATAATCTTCGGGGTATATATCCCATGACTTGCAGCTCTTTGGTAGACTGGCCAGGGATGGATGAAGGTATAGGGAATCGGGGGGACTGGGAAACGCGGCCAGGAGATATATCGTGAGTAAGAGCGGGGGCACGACCAAAAGCGTGTAAGCCAAGCAGTGCATCGGATGTGGCGGCATTATAGTGGGAGATCCCACTGTTCGTGGAGGAGTAGAGCCAGAGGGAGGGAGGGGGAAAACGTAGCGACCGGGCAGTAGTGGTGGTCAAAAAGTAAGCGTGGAATAAGCATTACTACTAATGGCATTTGTTGCCGTCGGCGTCACTTCGGCAAACGCCGGTAGTTCCGGCCCGTGTTTTCTCTCAGCTTATGGCTTGGAATTGGAGCCAGAGACGCTGGAGTCACTTTGTGGATCCAGAATGTTTCGCGACTAGAGGCAGAGATGCTAATAGTTCCATGGCTTATCGGTAGGGGATAGGCATGTCTTGAACGTGTTCTATGACGCGTTCCCCAAACGTCTCACGCTCCGCCACAATCAACGCAGATCCTGTGTAAATTAATTGTCGCGTGTCATGATGAATGTCTACCGAAAATGGAATGTGGAAGTCGCTTCTACTGTCTTGTACCAGTTCGAACTTCTGCATAGAAGACAATTATCCATTGAGAGGTATTGAATGTAAATATATCGGTAGGATTCACGGTACACTGTTCTATTTACGCTGTAGTAGTGCACCTTAGTGCGCTCGTCGCAGAGTTGGATTGGGTTCATTCACCGGTGCGAGTTCATCGACTTAGGATTTGACTCTCTGCCTTTACTTTATGCTTACCTACTTGCTTTTACTCACAGATCAGCCCACCTCAGTCTCCATTCCTCTGGCTTAGTCCAGACCTATATCACACCACTTATTTAATTCCTAGGATCACACCACTCTTCACCCTCTAGACCATGGGCCTAGTTACTGTAGGCTTAGACCCATACCTACCTTACCTTCTTACCACCACAGTCAGAATCTCATTCTCTTACGCCTTGATTTCGCTTGACGCTCAGAGCACGGAGTGCAAGAAGGAGCAGAGCATATTCATTCGAGACGTACTCTACATTTCACATCTGATCACTCGACTTACGGCTTCGACCAGCTCCTATCGCAACTGACTATACCTCGCACATACATATTCGACGCACAGACTGACGTCTACGTCTACAGTGGAGCCCACCGCGAGGGAATAGTCGAATCAGAAGCCCCTTGTCCAGTGATTCCATTCGATAATCATTATCCCTGTTACCATTTTCCATTCGCAGGCAGTCCATGCCAGCTAGTTCCTCGACAAACCCAGTACAACCGAATCCCCAATCCCAATCCCAAACACAATCCCAGTTACAGACAGCTACCCAACAACAGCCCCAGATGAGCTTCTCAACGTTACTCGTGCCCATGCCCATTCCCGGGACAGTTGGTGCACCTCGTTACAATGGCCGTTTCACCGATGATTTCCTCGACATCGTATCCAGTCACGGATCCAATGCTGGCATCTCTAACAAGGATGCCCTCGTCGACTACATCCTCCGCTATTCATCAGACGAAGTAAAAGAGCAACTTCGCTTCCTCCCAGAGTTCGATAAGGATGAGGCAGGACGCACGTGGGACAAAGCCGTCGAAGTCCTCAAAGAGCTTTATGGAGGACGAGATCAACCGAAGAAGTATACTGTCGAGGAGTTCAAGATCTTCGTTCACCAGTGCGCTGCTAAGGCTCCCTTCGCATCGGAAGAGGCAGTCACGGACTATTATCGCGACTTCGTGAAGAACGCTGCCCGTTGAAGAAGAACAAGTTGATCACAGACGCACAGTACGACAATTTCTTCGTCGAAGGTGTACCCACTTCCCTGAAGGTCTGGCTGCACAACCTGTTGCCGGAGGCTCAGCGAAAGAAGACTTCTCCACCCAAGGTTATGGCCGTTGTGAAGCTGTTGAAGGCACGCTTCGATTCGGACAGCATTCTGTACGAAGAGTGGAAGTCCAAGCCTGCTAAAGACAAGGAGTTGCGCTTTGATGATGATGGGAATCGTGTTACAGAGGAGATCACTCCAGCTCCTCGTCCTCCTACTCCTGGTCCATCAGCAAAACCCCAGGCCACGTCTTCACAGATCGAGGATTTGACAGAAGCGATGCGCAAGATGCAGCTTAGTCTGGCAGAGCTCAAGAACGAACACCAGAGCGACTCACGCTTCACTCCTGCCACTCGTCGGTGCTGGATCTGTGGAGAGTACACGAATACCCATCCTCCAAGTCCACATCGTTGCCCAGCTATGCTTCCTTTGATTCAGGAAGCACTTGTGCAGATGAACGGCAATCGATACACGCTCCCGAATGGTGCTGATCTTCCAATGGTGCCCAGAAACACAGTTGGAGGTTTGGCTGGATACTTGCGCCAGCAGACAGCTGCTCCGCCTACGACAAGGATAACGCCTTCTCAGCCCTCTACAAGTGCCTCCACCAGCAACCTTGGTGCCTATTTTGACAATGGTGGACAGGTTCTGCAGTTGGGTAGAGGAATCTTCGGAGTTGCCACGTTGACGCCGCACATGTCAGACCCTGCTACTCGATCTCAAACAAAGGACAATCGCTACAATCCTACCCAGGCATCTGATGGAAAAGGAAAGCATCGGGAGGGTACTACTCCAGTTATTCCTCCTGCACGAGTTGTCAAACCGCCTGCGCCGAAGCCGGTGAACATCACGCCTCCGCCAAATCCTATCAACAGAGAGGAAGGATGGAAAGCCTCTCAGCCATCACGAGACAAGCCTGACGTTGCAATGAAGGATGATACGAACTCGAAGGCTGCAAAGCCTCCCGCCTGGCGCTTCACATCCGATATCCAAGAGAACGTCGACGTCAAATCGGTTTATCAGAGAGTTATGGACAACCAGATCACCATCTCTGTCAAGGATCTCGTAGGAATGAGTCCTGCACTACGTCAATCGGTTAACGATGCCACCAAGTCCCGACGCGAGTACACCAACCGAGCAGCAGAGTATAGCGACTTTGTGGAGCAAGTCGACACCATCTATGCGACGAAGGCAGAAGCGAATAACCCATTCCAGGGTATGACCTTGGAGTGCGGTGCAGACAATGTCGAGGAGGTGGAGGAATTCATCCGATACCACACGAGTGCTATTGCGGTTATCGATAAACCGTTCTTTGCAATGGTTACCGGAATCGTGAACGTCAAGATCAACGGAGTTTCCTATCGGGCTATGATTGATACAGGATCGGAGTTGAACATCACAGGTCAACGGATTGCGAACAAGAGTGGACTCGCTTTGGATTTCGCTGGCGCAAATTGGTCACTCAAAGGAATTCATGGAGATGCAGAGAGATTGCTTGGATGTTGCTTGGATGCGCCTCTCGTTATTGGCTCACACGACTTCACACATCACCTGTTCGTTTCGAGGATGGAGAACATCGGGACTTCATATGACCTGATCCTTGGACAGCCATTCCTTCATTACTACACGGCTCGGATCAACTACTCGAGAACCGGAGAGGTTCAGCTTCTGCTTTGGAAGAATGGAGACCAGTCTTATGCACCCACGCTTTCGGTTATCATCGCTTCACCAGAGGATCCACGGAATCAGACAGAGATCAAGACGAAGCATACTCATACGTCTCGCATTGAGGAAGTGCCGGACGAGGACAACAAGGATTTTTATTGAAGGAGTGTGAAGAGAAGGTCTTCCGCTCCAACCCAGCCACCTTAGGAAGATCCTTCGAATGTTTAATGGGCAATCCTGCCTATTCCGATCACGATTTCTTAATGAACACCCAGCCACCCGAACATTTTGATTCCCTTATACACGATTACATTCATTCCTCGGGCATAGACCCGAATCACATTCCCTCTACCCAATGGACGGACCGCGCCTTGCATACGTATGGCGCTAACCCGGCAAACCAGATCTCACAACCCCGACCGAAGAAGACAGGACGTCATTTCAAACCCGTTGCACGAAAGTACAGACCAGTACCATCCTATATGCCTGATCCAGCTGCACAAGTCTTCAAAGACATACCCGAACGTCCTCCGAATCCCATTCCACTTGATCCACCTCCTATCGATTCCCTTGATTTCTCTGGCCGCATCACGCGCGAGCGGCTGGACTTGTTGCTGTCCAAGATTCCTCCAGATACCCTCACTCCGAAAGAGATGCGCGCGATGGCTTATGTGGTGATGCTGCACCCGAACGCCTTTGCATTTGATTATTCTGAGAAAGGCGAGTTTAGCCCAGAATACTACCCCGACTACGAGATCCCCGTTATCGAACACACACCGTGGCAGAGACCACCAATCTTCATTCCTATTGCGCTCCGCGATCACGTTAGAGACGAAATCCGACGACTCGAACAGGCTGGCAAGTTTGAGCCATCCGTGGCCAGCTATCGATCTGTAATATTCCCGTTGCGAAGAAACCCGGCTCGAGTCCACCAGTCCGTTTGGTTATCAATGTCGAAGAACTGAACGCAGTCACGGTTCGAGACGCCTCGCTTCCCCGAACATCAATGAGTTTGCTGAATCCTATGTGGGATATTCAGTTTACTGTATTGGTGACATGTTTTCAGGCTACGATGCCTGTCGTCTTGCAAAGATTTCCCGACCACTCACCACATGTCACGCATTGGATCATCCTGTGCAATCGTGCACTCTCGTCCAAGGATGTACGAACTCTGTACAAGAGTTCTGTCGACGTACAGACCACGCTCTGAAGCCTGTGAAAGTCAAACAATGGGTGACAACTTCATGGATGACTGTGGCATCCGCGGGCCACTATCGCGTTACAACAATGAGACTGTTGACAAAGAGCAGCAATTCAGACGGTTCATTTGGGAGTTCATACCTCGTCTAGACGCATTCTTCTCTGCTCTTGAGGCAGCGGGGATCACCATCTCCGGATACAAGACCATACTTGCCATATTCAAGCTCACAATCGTCGGATCCGTCGTCTCCTACGAAGGCTGGATCCTCGGGCCCGAACTCATTGAGAAAATCCTCAAATGGCCTATACCATATCCGTGGGCGAAATACGGATGTTCCTTGGCCTAGCAGGAGGTGCTCGTCGATGGATCAAGAACTACGCGATGATCACGAAGCCACTCACCGTGTTGCTTATCAAGTCAGAGGAAGAGTTCCAGATGACCGACGCAGGCGAAGAGGCAGTCGAAGTACTCAAGAAACGAGTTACGACAGCTCCTGTATTAGCACGAATGGACTACGACCGCGCGAAGTTGATAAATCGGCCGCCACGTACTTCGGATGACGGACTCATCGTGCTGGGCGTCGACTCCAGTTGGATGGGCTCCGGATGGGTCCTTTACCAGATAACAGACGAAGAAAAGCATCCAACGTTGTACGGATCCTGTACGTTTGCTAAATCGCAGCAAAACTACGGGCAACCGAAGACTGAGGTGTTCGGAGTGTTCGTTGCCTTGAAAGCCCTTCGTCACCGAGTGTGGGGCGTACATTTCCGTCTTGAACACGATGCTGTATCGTTAGCCGCGATGCTACGACGACCCGACGATGTACCCAATGCACCGATGCTGCGATGGGTATGTTGGATTCAGTTATTCGATTTTGAAACGAAACACGTACCTGCGACCGCATTCAAGATGGAAGACGCGTTATCCAGGGCTCCAGAGATCGATACGGGCCACAGTAACCCAGCAGACGACGCAGAAGCATTCCTTGACGCGTATGACATGGCATACGGGACGCGCGTCGACCGAGTCGAATATCGCAATGCCAAGATGTACGTCTGCAAGGACAGAAGGACCGAGCAGTACCATCCAGGCATTCCCGACATCGTCTTGGAACGACGTTCATCCGGAACGCGCACAGAATCCATTCAGAACGCGCAACCGAGAGACGGGAACAAGAGCAGCCAAGGAACTATGGCAGCCGAGATCAACATCAACCCAGAGCCACAAGAACACGACTCACCATTCCGGGATGATCCCGATATCATCTTCCAGCGTCCAGAAGTATCCAATTCCCGCAGGAGCAAGCAGCAGAAGAAAAGAAGAGAGCCAGAGGAGGAGAAAGATGCCGAGATGGTGGCATCAAACCAAGATCCGTGCAGTACGCGCACTCCCGAGTTCCAAGTCATCCGGAACGACACCCGATGGGTTCCGATGAGAGCGATGGCGGTACGTCGTCGAGGACAGACGATGGCGGCAAGAACACGGAAGACGAAGACAGAAACGGATCAGACAACTCGGCATCAATATACGAAATCACGCTGACGCACGTTGTTCGGTTCGCGCTTAGCGCGCTTCGAATACGGGCGTCTAATCCGTTCTTGTCCCGAGCGTCCATGGCGCCAAATATACCGATTTTCCACACCTCTGCTGGACTACAGATTGACAAACACGATCGTTATGGTGACCACGCCGACTCATACCTCCAAGACGACGCGTATTCGCTATTTTACTGTGCAGCCTTGGCCAACCCAGATCTTTCCACCGCCAGAGCTCTTCCAGAGTTTTATTACCGACAATCTACTCGCGAATATGCGGCCACTGTCTCTCTGGCCGGCGTAGAGTTTTCCACGCTGTTTACGAACGCGATTACGGAGATAACGGATTTGCGTCCGCTTGGACAATCCGAGCTCGCAAACGCAGCCGGACACAAACACGGTACGCGAGACCAGGATGACGGACTGTTCTGGCAGGAGCTCAGGCTCTTTCTGCACGCCGGCACATATCCATTGAAGTGCAAGAGCGACAAAGCCAAACTCGCGTTTCTCAGAAGATCGAGGAGATACATACTGGCAGAGGATCGTCTCTGGCTCATGGCCAAACGATCAGACGAGAAGATGCCGCGACTCGTGATCGAGGACATCGCGAAACGTCGCGATCTGATGATGGAAGCACATTTACAGACCGGACATCGTGGACGCGACGCCACATATCGAATACTCGCGGATCGGTTTTACTGGCCCAACCTGTACGACGACGTGTCGTATTTCATTCGATCTTGTATCGAATGTCAGAAATCCATTCAACGTAAGCCCGTTCATCCATATAACGAATCGTGGCTGGCCCCTCTCCTTAGGCACTGGGATTTCGATACAATCCACGTACCTACAGGAGCAGGTGGCTTCGAGTACATCATTCAAGCGATAGAACGCACGATTCTCTGGCCCGAGGCGCGCGCGATGAAGGCCGCAAACGCGCAGACTGTGGCCAAATTCATTTACGAGGATATTGTGTGCCGATATGCGTGCGTACCCGTCATTACAATCGACGGAGGACCAGAATTCATGGGAGAAGTGCGACATCTTCTTTCGACGCTCTACCGATGCACGGTTATTCTCTCGACTCCGTATCACCCAGAAGGAAATGCACCCCTCGAACGCCACCACCAGATGATAACCGGACCACTGTTCAAGCTCACGGGCGATGCGAAGGGCAATTGGCCCAAGTTATTGCAAGCCGTCCTGTTCGCATTACGCGTCACCGTCTCCAGAGCTACCGGATTTTCCCCGTACTACCTGCTATACGGTCAACACCCGTTTTCTCATTCGACGATGCGGAGATTACATGGCAGACACTCGACTGGCACACTGTTCGTACCGAAGAGGAACTCATTGCAATCCGCGCGCGTCAGATCTCGAGACGGGACGAGAAGATGAAAGAGGCGAATGAGACCCTCCGGCAGACACGCAAACGCGCTATTGAGGATCTCGCCAAACGCGCTCATTTCCATTTCGACTTTTCAGGATATGAAGAAGGAATGTATGTTTGGCTCAGAGAGTCAAAACTCGATGAGATCAAGGGCGGCAAAGGACAATGGACTTACGCCGGCCCGTACATCATCCACCAGAAGCGCGACCACGATAGCTTCGTGCTACGGGAACTCTCAGGCGCAATTCTCAAAGGACACGTCAATATACGTCATCTCAGACTGTTTTATTACCGACCAGATCACCAGACACTCAAGACCGGACTCAAAATTCCCGCTGTGGAGGACCCAACTCGAGTCAATCCTGCCTCCACACTTCGGGAAGTGTACACACTTCGAGCGCGCCTTTCTAGGCGTTGATTACGCGTCTAGAACGCGTATTTTGCATCCCACAATGGTCCACAGTTGTCCGGTATCCCGTTCCAGTCTTCCGCCATCCCGATCATTCTGGACCCGAGTCCACAAGGTTCTACACTTTGTCGCGGGCCCGCAGAGTCTCACCACTTTCAATCACACCATTTTTGCGTCCAGAACGACGCATTCTCCCTTGTTTCCTTTCGCTCATTGTTCTCTTTTCTTTACTTACACTCACTTTCAATTATGTCTGTCCACTTCGATGGTGGACGTTTCTCTCCTTATCCTCTCGATAACCCGCCTGTTCCTGCTTTTCCGAAGTTCGAACTCGTACCAGTGGACGTACCCATGGCTGCTTCCGAGCCTGGAGACGACGACTTGCCCACAGAGATCCCAAATCCATTCGAAAACCCACATCATCATACCTTCCACCCTCCTCATCCCATTGCAGACCCCATTGGCTTCGGTGTGCCGCTGCCAGGCTACAAGTGCGGAGGCCGAGTCTATACTGCTCATCTTCACACAGCTCGAGTCTTCCAGCACTATCAAGAGAACGAGGCCTGTGTCACCAAATCCGAGCGTGACGCGTATAGGTTCGTCTACTCCAACAAGCTTGACGACGATGGCTTCCAGGTTGTCACTGACACCTGCACACCCGGTTTCAAACCCAGCTTCCATGTTCCCAAGCCTCGTCACCACTACAACCACGCTCTGCAGACCGCTCTCGTATCCACCTATCGCTTCGTCTGCCAACAACCCGGCACATTTACCCGCCAACTTTGCATTCGTGGTAATCCCGATGTGCATGTCCGGGACGACAACCTCACCTGGCTCGAGTTGCGGGCCATCGGTCGTTTCCTTCATTACTACCCCGAGCGTTTCATGCTGGATGAAGCATTGTTCTATCCTTGGAACTCTACGTACATCCCGGACATCCGTGCGCAGATCGTGGATGTCGTTGACTTTGACAACAACCACATCCAGCCACCTGCTGGCATCGACTACTACTCCCTCGACTACTCAACCTTCCCACTTTACCATAGGGATACAGGCCGCCTCATATGCCAAGATCCCAATGGTTTCGAGGCTGCTGCACAGAAGTTGATGGATAGGAAGAAGGATACATATCTCCCAGTCTCATATGGCATCACTGGCTTCGCTGAACTTGTCTCTGAGGAGGCAAACATGTTCTTCATTGATGCGGAGCGTCGATCAGAAAGGATGATGATAGATGTCTTGAACCACCATCACGGCCGCTACGCACGGTGCAGTCACTGTGGCCATGATGATGGGCTGCATGGACATTGAGACGTCGGGGGCGACGTCTATCTTGTTTCCGTCACTGTAGTAGTGCACCTTAGTGCGCTCGTCGCAGAGTTGGATTGGGTTCATTCACCGGTGCAGTTCATCGACTTAGGATTTGACTCTCTGCCTTTACTTTATGCTTACCTACTTGCTTTTACTCACAGATCAGCCCACCTCAGTCTCCATTCCTCTGGCTTAGTCCAGACCTATATCACACCACTTATTTAATTCCTAGGATCACACCACTCTTCACCCTCTAGACCATGGGCCTAGTTACTGTAGGCTTAGACCCATACCTACCTTACCTTCTTACCACCACAGTCAGAATCTCATTCTCTTACGCCTTGATTTCGCTTGACGCTCAGAGCACGGAGTGCAAGAAGGAGCAGAGCATATTCATTCGAGACGTACTCTACATTTCACATCTGATCACTCGACTTACGGCTTCGACCAGCTCCTATCGCAACTGACTATACCTCGCACATACATATTCGACGCACAGACTGACGTCTACGTCTACACCGGATACCTTACCTTCACCGCGCCATCGGAGCGCACTTGTGTCCACTGGCGACTCGGCGACACTCATCATACGGCCCTCGATTGCCTGCACCGCGCTCGCTTTCATTGGAGCACGACTCGTGGTCTCCTCACTGGCATAGTCCACGGGCAACTCGTCGCCTTCGACTAGTAATCGCGACCTGAAAGCTATCTCGAATCTCCTACAAGAACTAGCCGACATTCGGCGGCACATCCTAGAACTCGAAGCGGAACTGCGAGCCGCGCTTTCATGGGAGCAGGCGGCTGCAATCAGGGATGTCTTGTTGATGCGCGCGCTGATGATGCAAGTGGAGATGAGGACGGCGGAGTGTCGCGCGGTGCTGGATGATGTGAGGCGGGCGTGTCGTGTGCCTTTTGTGTGGCCTGGGCTGCTTGATCTGTTCGTTGTGGTGCGTAGGCTGTCGAGTGGGGTGGTGGATGATATTCGGAACGTGGGGAGCAGTGAGGAGGTCATGAGGGGGATAATGGACGTACTACTTGGTATGAAGCGCGGAGTCAACGCGTTTTGTAGACGCTCCGAGGATACAGGAATATGTACACGCTCGTTGCCTGCTTCAAGGGGAGTGCACTGGTCGTATGCCAATGCGCCTTGCTACGGATGAGCCGTGCAACTCTGGGGAATTGAATTTTTAGTATTTAATCGTTTCCTTCGCAATGTCCATACGATGCTTCTCGATAATCCAGAATCACTTTGGGAGAAGGCTCTGTGAGTTGATAGACAGAGCGGGAATCATTCTTCAAGTCTGTTTTGGCTAACAGTGCTCCTCCAAGATCGGCGGGCGATGCCAGGCTAGTAAACATTGTAGATGAACATTACAGATGCCTCCTGGAGCCTTCAGCCGCTGCAACAGCCTACGCCACAGCAGCATTACTATGAGTAGCCGAAACTGAAATGGCGGGAGAGTAGTACCAATAGTAGACGCCTGAGAGGAAACATATGCTTTGAAAGCACAGAAAGATCGCCTCATCCTGTCTGTGCAGCACGCCTCCAGAAGTGTCACTGTACACGAAAGACGTTGATGTTCACATGTCGTAGTACGATGCTATCTGTCAATGCGCAAAGGAAGATAAGTACTAATTGAGAACGCCCCTTCGACACTGGACCACCGCCACCCCATCTGCAGGAGAAACTAATGGTAGACGACCTACGGAGAAAGGGCGCCATATCAGCGACACCGTTCCACGAGTACAGAACGGTGTCGCATCACGAATGCCCACGGGGGGGTCCGTACTTCTGGCCGAAAACCGTAAAAACCAAGTAGAATTTCCCTGTCAACACGCAGCGCTTTACATTTAGACACCCAATACTATCTATGAAGTACAATTCAATCACGCCGCCTTCGCAATCATCTCGGCCGCCTAAAGAAGCGTTGAGATTCATGCAGCGCTCTGAAAAGATGACATACCTTCTCTGCGATCGCATACACCGTCGCCATAGGATGCGCAGTGAAATGCAAAGGAAGAATAGATGCATCGACCTGATGATGACGCACAGTGAGTAAGGTAGTGACAACCCCCTGTAGACTACAGGCAAACGTACCACGCGAAGATTGGCTGTCCCATATACGCGAAGGTGCGAGTCAACAACTCCTCCGAGTTCCTTGGGGAGCATCGCAGCCGTCCCAATGGGATGAAACACTGTGATAAAGTTGCTCTTCACAAATTCTTTAAGGTCAGCGTTTGTCTGAATGTTAACGCCAGGAGCCACTTCGCCGACGGTGATCTCCGCTAGCGCCTTGGTCGCGGCAATTTTGCGACAGTACTTGATCCCATCGAGGAGGATATCCATGTCCGAGTCCTTGGCGAAGAACTGCGGGTCGATTACAGGATTCTCCGTCACGTTGGCAGACTGGATGTGAACAGTTCCTTGGGAGAGCGGATGCTCCAGAGCTACTCCAAGAGAGTAATAGTTTTTGCCGGCGTCGGGCTCCGCCTTTACATTGGAAGGCGTGAATTCCGCATACCACATGATCCTGTTGGTAGTTAGGACTGCCGATTAACAAAAACGACCAACTCACTCCAAGAAGGGCACGCTGGACAGCCAATTCTGTTGTATGTCGCTCATCTTGTGCGTGAAGGGCGTTTCACTACCAGAAGTCCCGAGTTTCTTCTTGATGTCTGAGACTTCTTGCTTGTCCCAAAGCTTATCAGGCGAGATGAAGGCGAAAGCACCGGGAACGGTGGTTAGTTTGCCCGTCTTGTTCGTTTCACTGCGACGAGTTAGCATGCACACGGCGTAACACACAGTTAGGCGGTACATACTATTTCTGTAATTCGGCAGCAGCAACAACTGGATCGCGCAACACATCCCAAGACGTGAACGGCGGTTTGAGCTCAAAGCTCATAATGACATAGATGTGTTCCTTGTATTCAACTCAGCTTGCTGACAAGTCGATTCAAATGATAATGGCATACCTCTATTCGAAAAGCTTTAATGGAACGAGGTCAACAAAGACAATAGTTCACTCACGCAAATTCTTCCCGACGGTAGGCAAGTCAACAACACTGGAAATTCCGTATTTGGCAAGGATCGCAGGATCTCCGATGCCTGACGACGTTGAATGATATGAAATATCTGAGGGAAACGGCTGCTGACCTGAGAGTTCCAAAATTTGAGGAGTCTGATAGGTGCCTACAATCGACGAGTAAGCTATGCATAGTGTTACATGGCAGCGGACCGACCTGCAGACAAGATGACCTCCTTGGTCGCCTTCGCTGTGACCACTTTTTCGTCTTGTATGAATTCGACTTTGTCCGCGACTGCCTCACCTTCCGGCGAAGTTTTGAACAAAATACGACTGACACGAGCTTCGGTAACGATGTGCAAGTTTGAGCTGTTCAGCTTCAAATACGCCTACTCGAGATGTTGGATTTTTGAATAACCGCTCAAGAACGCATCCTTACCGTGTCTGCGGACACGCGGGTGGCCGTGGTAGGATCAATAGCACAGGTACTTGTCCAAACGCCACGATTGTTTCCGCTTGACTAACACATCATTAGTCCCAGATACAAATCCACAGGGTGAGCTCACGGAGTCCGGG
Organism: Hymenopellis radicata; assembly: GCA_015501595.1. Taxonomy (NCBI): domain Eukaryota; kingdom Fungi; phylum Basidiomycota; class Agaricomycetes; order Agaricales; family Physalacriaceae; genus Hymenopellis; species Hymenopellis radicata. The sequence continues at coordinate 27,540 of JADNRX010000173.1, forward strand.
TTGGATGGAACGCCTAACTCGTTCATAGCCTTGAAAAAGTAGTCCTGGGCCGCAGTGATCTCGATAGGATAAGTTAAGTCCACGGGACCGTCTGTACCATGTACGGAGGAATTAACAGTGACGTGCGCCTGATCTTGCGACTTTTGAGAGGCTGTGAGGTTCTCGTACTACGAAATTTTAGCCAGTCATTATGTGTAAGTGGGCAAGTTTCATACCTTCTTGAAATAGGGCAGCAGGTCGTTCCAGCCCCAGCCGTTGATACCAAAGTCCGCCAAGGCTATTGGCCGATGATTTAGCCAACAAATTTAGGCACCAACAATTTACGCACTGTCATACTCCTCGATGTTCGCGCTACGAACAGATGGTGAGACCCGAGACTCGGAAGAGTGAGAAATGACAACGCACCGATTGACCTGCATGAAGTTGAGCTGTTATCGGAACGTAAGTTAGTTGTAGAAGTATCCATGACGGGGTACAAACATTGCTCGTGCCACCGAGGGACTTGCCACTGTCGAGTGTCAGACATTATGTCTGACAGCTATGTACTGCACATACCGAGGAAGATACACAGGCCTGTCACCAGCATGGCTTTGCGGTGTACTGAAGAACGCCCAATCGACTTCCGGGTTTCCCAAGTTCTTGGGGTAGGACGCTACACTGGGGTGAGCGTCGGGCCGATCGGGAGACGGACACAAATGCACCGACCAGGAATGCGAGTGTTTGGATTGGAGGAAACATTCTTCCCCGCTTCGAGGACAAGGATGGAGAGCGTAGGAGAGCGCTCTGCGAGGCGAGCGGCTGTTGAAAGGCCCGCTGTGCCTCCGCCGATGAAAATGTAATCGAAGGTATTCGAGATGGCGGACATAGCAAAGTAGTTTGATGTAGAGCAAGGGAGAAATTGAGTCCATTATATCGTGAACACGCCTCAGTAGCATGTCACGGAAGCCCAATGATACTCCCATTATGCTTTTCAATAGTCACAGGCGCCACCTACCGTAAATCAAATCATGTACCGCAGCTAAGCGCCCAACTGTGTGACTGTTCGCATGAGCCCAAGGATTTCTCTTGCATAAGTCCCGGATGAGGAAGGAATGAAGGAGGAAGCTGATGGTCCTTGAGATCTTGAGAACTAGCCGCGCGATGAGATGCAAGCTCGGAGTCACAAGGCTGTTCTGATGACCGATCAAGGGCTCCGGCACAACCCGAACCGCTTGACACATTGCCGTCTCCTTGTAGAAATCTTACCGCTGTACTCATCAATTCTCACCGTACTACTGTAGTAATACGACCCGATGTTCACATAACGCGTAACATCGGGTCGTGAACCGAACTAAAATTTTGATCATAACATGTAACACCGAGCTATGAACATGTACTTTTTTGTAACAAAATATCGCGTATTTTGAAGCTTATCAGGCTAAATTTTGTGAAAACCAGTAACAACGATGAATTACAAGCGACTAATAGGTGCTACGACAATAGGAAATGAGTTAAGAGCGCTCCCAGATAGCACCGGCATATCGGGCTGATGGTTTGACTATTCTACCGCTACGGCTCAACGTAGGCAATTGGAGCACAGGCTCCTGCGCAACGTCAAACTCAGAATCAACATTTGCATCATCATCTGACTCTGCAACTCCACAGCGACGCACGACGCCGCTATCTGTATCAACTGTAAAGCCAGGACCTAAGTCCTTTCTACCTTGTACCATGCTTCGGATCACATCAATCGGATGTCGCTGTCATCGTCTGGTCCGTCGTAGCTGAAGTCGGGCTCGATGTCGGATGTATCCTGGACTGAACGTCCAGCGGACAGTTGCTTGAAAAGGGCAGCATTCGTCTGAGGAAGCTCTCGAAGAAGCGCAAGAGCTCGCGGTGATGTGAGAGAAGCCTGCGAACAGTTCAACCCGTCGATCGTACACATCTCGAAGGCCTAGAGTGTGTTCAGAAGTAAAACGGGGAGCTATCAACGGAGTAACTTACCTTACGAACGAACTGCTTGTCAGAGATGTCATGAATCGCGTTGACAATCCATCCAACAGCCCTATCGCGCAGCACGCCAATGCGGGTATCCATAATCACGACACAGTCTGGGTCAGCATCGAGTTGAGCAGTCAAGTCGGCTACAATATCGTGATGGCTCGTCCGCTTCATGCTGAGTTTCAAGACGCGTTGAATGCCAACGTCGAGCGGTTGCCACAGCCCCGTACAATTGCCGGGGATGAAGATAACGACAATGGTGGTGTGATTGGCGGCCATCCAGTCCATGAACTCGCGCGATTTGTGCACGCTCCAGCAGTCAATCTTCCAGATGGCAACCTGGTCCGCAGCAAGACCCAGCTCTTCCTTCTTGGCGTCGAAGTACGGCGCGATGATGTGATCAACCAAGTCGCGCATGGTCTCCTGCGTAGACCAGTATGTGTCGGTTTTTGAGGGAAGGAATCGGACTTTGAGGTCTTGAACAGCCTCGTCATAGAGGGCCGCGTCCGGAGAAGGACACGAAGCATCCGTCTTGCCGGTAAAGATCGCCTGCATGGGAAGAACGTCGCCACTTGCCGCGATGGAGGGAACGAGCGTGAATGCACGCTTTTCGTCGCGACCAGCAACGGGGACTTGCTTCGCATTTCTGGCATTCCAGGAGGTCTGTGTCCCTTGCTGATAGACAATCTGTGTCTGATCAGTGTTAACTCGGAGAGCGTCGGGAACGGCATAGTCGCGAACGACATAGGCCTCCCGAAGAAAGGCTTCCGTCAGAATCTCATCAACATTGGGCGGCACTTTCCTAGCAGCCTTTGTTGTCCGTCGATAAGTCCAGGCGAGGTGGGTGTGCAGGTACTTCCGAACATAGGCTTCGGAGCAGCGAAAATACGAGTTGTCTTTCTGGCGGATTTTGAACACATCGGGAGAGAGTCGTTCAATGTGTGTAATCATTATGGCCCGGATCGAAGTCATCGTGAGCGCAACGCCTGCCTCCCGAAGGGAACGAAGGCGATGGTTGATGGCAGTGATGAGCTCCGGGTATTTACTCTGAACGCCGAATTAAAAACATGTGCTGCTGTGAAGAACCAATCGGAACTCACCAAAATCCCGGTCCGCGTGGTCTCGCCTCGTGGTCGGTTTCCATTTCTCACTGCCTCCATCACCGAGTCCTTCCAACGATTCTCGCCTGGCACCTTCCATCGTCCGACGACCTGCTCTCTCAAGCGCTCAAAGTCCTTGTTGCGCGCTTTTAGATCCCTCACAATATCTCGAGGACTCCATCCCACCCGGCGGCGTGCTTGTTCGATTTGAGAAAATATAGTGGGCAGAAACCAATTCGTACGTGTGGCCTTTTCTTGCTCGTGGATGCGCTTTCGACCTGTCGCTTTCTTTGGCAGATCTTCTTTGAACTGGCGCCTGGGGCGCGAATTCTCTGCTAAGTCGGGCGTACCGCCGGTTTCATTGCTGCGGTCGAACGCTTCAAGTTCGATTTTCTACAAAGCGGGTCAGTCAGAAATTAATGCCAGTTTACAAGCGACTTACTCGTCTTTTATGATTTCCAGGATTTGGGACCCATCCAGCTGCCCGCTTCTCTGCTCGCTTCTCATCTCGGAATGCTTGCTGTCGTTGTCGACCCGCCGCTCGCTTCGCGTCCTGTTTCTTCTGGAGCATGACGGTGTCCTTCATCATTCTAGCTTCTCGTGTAGCTCGCTGTGTCTCTGCAAGCCGAGCGTGGCGCTGCACCCGTTCCTCAAATGACTCCTTCGTGAAGAATCCTGTAAGTGTAACTTTGGGAGGTGGGGCCGACGATGCTGATGGAACTTGTTCTGTAGATGGCGCATCGACATCATCATCATCGTCCGCATCGACATCATCCGGAAGACTGGAGTCGACATCCGCAAGGAGAGGCATGTCGGTAAAATCCTCCTCGTTTGTATTTGTCGCAAAATTGAGCGAGGGTAGAGAGAGCGACTCGTCCTTAGCTGGCGGAATACGTTTTTTCTGCGGGCTGGGCATTGGAGTAGGAGCATCGGGGTGGTCTCGATCTCTCTTGGAGAGCGGCGTTGGAGAAACGAGTCCAGGTACGTCGTCACGATTGATTGACGTGGGCAATGGGGACCTAAATGTGAACTCGCTGGTAGGGACCGTGCTCTCCTCGATGATGTGCCAGTCCTCATCGTACGCACTACCGTCACCTTCATCAACGGCTGAGCTCCCACAGGCTGCAGCTGGAGGGATATCATCTTCGTCAAGGTTCTATAAACAAATTAGGGATGATCATATTCAATTACAGGTACGTACCGTTGTTTCCATTCGTCGTGCAATTGTATTGAAGAGTTCCATGCGGCGCAGTGCAAACGACCTCAGAGAATTGTGGATCAGAGGACGAGTTGGAAAGACCGAGTGATAAAGTGCATCGTGCGCGATGAGCGCGCAGTTGTTGGTATCTGTCTGGTGCGTAATTTCCATCGTTCCAAATGTTACATCCTGACCATCCAACAGCCAGTTTATCGCCCTCTTCATCTTTGGTGGGATAGGCTTCCCGTACGGATCGCCGTAGTCGACACGCTTATTCGTTCCATCAAGCTTCAAGGCCACCCAGTGTGGACGCCCATCGACAATCTCGCAATTAGGTTCCGTCAGGATGAGGGCCCCATCTCGAAAACTCTGCGCGACACCCTTCAACCACCCGTGAGTCGGTCGTTCACCTTTGCTGGTGGCGTGACATTCAACCATGATATTGGTGAACTCACAGTCCTCAACGCGTGCTCCAGCATGGAGTCCGGCTTCGTCGAGGATTTTCTCATAGAGGAGACGAAGCTGGTCGTTAACCTGGGCACTGGAGAACCACCAGGTACCAAGGTATCGGTACGTCGTGTGTACGGGGGTCTGATTATCGAGAATGTTAATGGGTGTAGTCCAGGACAGCGATATCAAGTGTTCCCAGGTCTGACGGGCGGTCGCTTCGTGCTCGGGATGCTTGGGAGAGCTCATCTGGCTCATGACCCAGTCCGAGCACTTGAGCCAACGACCGCGCACGTCCTTCCTCTCGACGCACTCCTTCCAGACACTGAGAACGGCCAGCGGGAATGCCGTCACCGTCTTCGTCCCTTCGGTGAGATGCACAAAGTAAAGGGACCGAGACCCGCTGATATATCTAGCAGGTGCAAGTTCGCAGAGCTTCTTGACGAGGTCCGGATGGGGCATCGTGGTGAGACGGATTTGGGTCTCGTGGAAGCTCTGGAGTGAGATTGGATCGTCATAGCCAAAGAAGGCTGAGATAGAGTCGTGTTGGACGGTGACTTTTTGTTGGAAGGGGGGAAGCTCGGCCTTGGCGAGTCCACGAAGAGAGTCATCGAGACCGAAGACGGCGGTATGCAGAGAATCGGAAACGCGGAAGGCGCTGTCCATTGCATGGCGTGCAGTTGCTGATGCATTTTTATATGCTTCGTTTTGGACTAGCCAAGGGAGCTCAACGAGTGCCTCCATCGTCGTTGTAGGTATGGTGGTGGTCGGATGAAGAATTTTTTTTTGCAGTGCGGTGCACCGTATACCGTTATGGGCGGCTGCTTTGCCGATTTCAGTGACGTATCGTACCAACCGTTGTTGACCTTGGGCAATGCAATATTCTTCAGATTTGCGTGTGAGCTCCGTCAGTAGTTACTATTCAGTCCGGAGAAATCAAAGGTAAAGAAGGGTATATTGAGGTACAGGATGCGGGCTTGGGCGCCGTGAACTTATGGCATGTGCGATAACGCGCGCCGTGAACTTATGGCATGTTCCATAACGCGTAACTTAACCCTCTGAACTTGGGCGCCACTAGTTCATGATGGTAACGCGTAACAACCCATGAACATCGGGTCGTATTACTACAGTACCTCGTCAAACAGCATATCTGTATGGTTGACGGGAGTATCACGCTGATGGCCGCTGATGCCCCATCATCCGGCAGGTCAGGACCTCGGAAACCAGTTGCCATAATGGGCATGCTTAAGTCTTAAGGTTGCGGCAGGCAATGTAGGGACGATAGGTAGTCGGTGTATCCCAAATTCCCAATGCCACACATTGATGTGTCGCATCCTAACTATCCTATCCGCATCAAGTCTTGAAACCGCAGTGTCAATAAATGAGGCATATGCAGACAGTTATTCATTGAAGTCCCACCATCAAAGCCCCAACTGGCGCCCGTCAACAAAACTCTCACATGAGCACAGACAAGCGGATTGAAAGTGCGGTGGAGAAACATACAAACAGCATGTATCCCAAAACAGCAATCACCGCAATCACCTAAGTGATACGTTTCCTCTGCTTGTCCAGCATGCATACCCAACTGGGTTGTCGTTCTAAACATCCTACAGGCCCGGAATTAACGGGGAAATGTTGTGTTCGAAGGGTACTTAGCTTGGTACTTAGTAACTTTAAGATCTAGCTCAGGTCCTAGTGATCGGGTAAACTTGAGCTCGTACCACAACCACGCCGATCTTGAGGTGGTTACACCTACGCGTTTCTTCTCCCTTCCACTCTTTGGCGATGCTCGGGGATCTGAATTTACCTGGATGCTGCTGTATAGCTTATCTAATACATATTCGACGCTGCTTAGAGGACTAGACGCGCTTTTACACCGACTTTTCGCGTCAACACCTGTGTGAGGTGTTCTGGAGTCCTGGACCCTGAACATCGATGCCATAGCACAAGGATTTTCTGAACCCTGTGACGTGTCTGGGGACTCGACAATCTTATCTTGACCTCACGGATGCGGGGAAATGACCCAGGCCGTGGTCCTCCTCCTCCATCCCTCCGACACTTGTGGCGAATTCGCATTTTCCGCCCAAACTGGCTGGATCTAGCGACTACTGGACCTGTATATACACTGTCTAGACTTATAACGCGGGTAAGGCCGCGTTATACCAGTTGACGCAGTCATCTTGAGCGTCGAAGCGGACCGCTCGGACACATCTCGCTAAACTCTCCTGGTTTCCTAGCGCAAATCTTGAAGACTTAGAGAACGGACAATTTATGAGGTCGCCCTGAAGATTTGCCTTATAAGGAGTATCTCCCCTGCAGGAATTGTTGGCCGAATAGACGCGAGACACGGCATAGACATCCTCAACACAGCGAAGACGCGACGACACCACGACACCCACAATACGGAGACACCACGACACGAAGATATCCGCACATCCCAACCCGAGGAGCACTCCTCTGCACCCCTCCACCCACCAGCACAGCCACACGGACACGCTCCTTGCTTCCCACCACCACCATCTGAAGATGTACCCCACGAAGAACGCGCCCGGAGACACGACACTCCCGCAAAGATGCACCCCCGAAGATGTGCACACGGCGAGGAAGTAGAGACCTCAACGAGTCCGACGCGAGTCAGACTCGCGACTCGTGACGTAAGTACTTACGAAAAAAGAAGTCCAGTTCAGACTCGCGTCGGACTCGACTCGCGATGACTCACGAGTCATCGCGAGTCCACTCGCGAGTACTCACCATGAGTCCGAGTCATCTCGGATACTCACGAGTACTCGCGAGTCCATACGCCCCCAAGTATTCATGCGCAGCGACCATCCCCGGGCAATGGCACGGGGACAGTCAGCTGAGCATGAGGGTATGGTGAGGGTGATGGTGGAAGGATGGTGGTGAGGGTGATGGTGGAAGGATGGTGGTGGTGGTGGTGGAAGGATAGTGGTGGAGGATGGTGGTGGTGGTGGTCACTCCGAACGACTCATCGTCGCATCCATCTCGCATCATCCTCATCGCATCGCATCCCCCTCCTCATCGCATCATCATCATCATCATCATGTCGCCGTCGTCGTCCTCATCCATCGTCGGCGCCGCAATCCAGTAACTGGATCGTGTGCTGCCCGTTTGCGGGGCTTATGCGTCCTGGTCATCTCCATCGACGCCGACTCAAAGTCGAGCGCCGGTCGTGTCGACGCCGACTTGAAGTCGAGCACTGATAGTGTCGTTGCCGACTTGAAGTCGAGCAACGGGTCGTGTTCCAGCTCTGCTACTGGCGCAGAGCCAGCAGCAGCGGGCCTGGCACAAAGCCGAGGCCAAAAACACACCCTACAGCTGGCTGACAATCGTCAGCGCAGCGGGAGCGACAATCGTCACTCCCCAGGTGGTCGTGGTGATGGTAAGAGATACAGAGATATCACCCGATCGCACGCTTACGCGTCGCTTCGGGACTCGGCCCGAGTCGCCGGATCTGGCGAAATTGTTGCGTATAGCTCGTTTGAGCCACGCAAGGGTCCGTTTGAGTTGGTAAAATTTTGTAAATTAAGATAAAATACATACCTAAATATTTGCAAGTCATCGTGTGATGACTCGTGGTCTGCAGATGGATACTCAGACCCGCGACTGGACTCGCGAGTATGTGACTCGCGAGTCACGTGAGTGCGAACGCCGACGTGCCCGAAGCGAGTCGAGTCACCAGATGACTCGGTGACTCGGTGACTCGTTGAGGTCTCTACGAGGAAGCACCTTCTCTTGCCGACACACACCCACCGGAAGATGCACTCGCCACTCATACAAACTTGACTGAGGGCGGTGCCAACCACACGTCAGCAATTTGACTTCTGACTCGATGCGTGCCTCCTGTACGTACCGATGACAACTTAGTTGATGCACCCTGACTCTTCGCAAGTTGCTTTATATTGGGCGTCCAACAAAGCATGGGTTCCTCATCATTCGGAGTGTCCCCGTTCATCATTCACTCGTTATCGATACCCATCGATCGTCGAGTGTGTACTTAGACCTCCGCCCTTTCCTCCTCCTTGCCCCCAAAATGGCGGCCTACTTGCAGCAAATCCTTACAGGCCTCGCGCCTCTTCTCAACAACGGCACCTTTGGCGATGCCGTCAACGCGACGATGACGCCGACTGTGTCTCCTGTGCCACTCTTCTTCCCCGCCGACCTGTCGTCGTTGATGACACTCTTGGCGTCGCTCTCGGCTTTAGGAGACTGGGTGAAGTTCATCGTTATTCAAAACTTGCCGTCTCTTCTCCAGCTCGTATAGCACTATCTTGGAGTCGTTCTATCTGCACGCGTCGTTTGACGAGGACAACTTGTGCTACGGTGAGTTATCCTCTCGTGTTATATAACACTGTACTCAGACTCGAATCATAGAATGGATGATGGGGTGGCTTTCAAAGCAGCCTTCCTGGGCTGAAGCGCGCAATGTCGCAATCACGACTCACTCCTACGGCGTCAATACCAATGGAAATTGGCAACGTGAGAATATGATCACTCACGCATGCCAGAATGCAAGCAGAATTAAGTTTCGAGCGATGTCCCTCTTCGGCAAGATACCGTGTCAAGACATTAGCGCCCGGGGAGAAACCGAGTCCCAGGAGTGGAGCATTGGGATATAGTCGCGAAAAATCCACAACCGAAGTTCTATAACAGCCTTCAGCGCCTATAAAGGAGTACTAACATGAGAGGACCCTCTTGAGGGTACATATATATCGTCGCGAAAGTTGACTTATCTTCCCTCCTTATCCACGACCTATTCTCTGTGGTATAAGAGGCGTTACATGACTATCACACGCACGGAGCGCGAAGGAACTGCATGGGGTCGATGCAGTAAGACCCGTCATATCAGGTATGTATTATACACCTGTTCGCGATGTATGTGGGGTATTAACATTTCTTCTAGCATTCTTGCTCGGCGTCATTCTATCTTATTGGGACTATTCAAGAAGCTCGCAAGGCGTATATCGATGCCCAAGAGCACTCCGTGACTGTCTACGCTTCTGATAGGTTGGTGGTCAAATGAGATTGCTAAAGCTTTGAATCTAACGAAGGTGCATAGTTCTAACAACTGGCGAACGGTCTCTAATCGTGCGAAGCGCAGCTTGGATTCTATCATTCTTGACCTTGGAATGAAGGAGCTTCTGCTGGAGGACACACAGGACTTTTTGAAAAGCAAAGATTGGTACTGTGAGCGGGGCATTCCTTTCCGGCGCGGATATCTTCTCGTGAGTTCACCCGCATTGAATGTCCGTCTATCACGGTACTCATAGTATTGCAGCACGGTGTTCCCGGCGCGGGCAAGACTTCCATCATCCACAGTCTGGCAGGCGAGCTCAATCTTGACATCTACATTATATCGCTTTCCCGCGCGGGTTTGGATGACTCTTCATTGGACGAACTCATCAACGAGCTTCTGGAACGTTGCATCGCCCTTATGGAGGACATCGACACTGCGTTTACGCCCATTCTTAATAGGGATAAAGATGACCAGGATTCCGAGGATGGCAAGGAGAAGAAGAAATCTTCAAATCCTCCTCCTCCAGTGACGAGCAGGTATGTAGTCTGGTTTTTTGTCCGCTGACAAGTGTATCACAGGGTCAGTCTCAGCGGCTTGCTCAACGCTCTGGACGGAATCGGTGCACAGGAAGGACGTATCCTCTTTGCTACAACCAACAAGTACACCTCGCTCTATGCTGCACTCTGTCGCCCTGGGAGCATGGACATCCACGTCGAGTTTAAGCTCTCCAGCAAATACCAGACCCGGGAACTGTTCAAGCGCTTCTACATTCCAAAGAAGGTCGACATCAACGACGAGGACCAGGACGACGAGCAGGATTCGGGTTATTGTTCCAAGACTGCATCAGAGGCGGGCGATTCGGCACCTTCATCTCCTGATTCCCCACTCTTCTCCCCCGCATCATCCATCACATTCGTGGGTAGCCGTCACAGCAGTCAGGGACCCAAGATTTCAAGGCGCCAGGTCGAGAAGCTCGGTGACGCTTTTGCGGACGTGATTCCCCAGCGCGAGTTTTCGATGGCGAGCCTTCAAGGGTACTTGATGACTCATAAGCTGCGCCCCGTCGCAGCGGTCGACGGTGCCGCGGCGTGGGTCAAGAAGGAGATGACTGAACGGGCACAGAAGAGTTCAGGCAAGTCATGAATGGGGGGTGAATGTTGGAAGGATGCTTGTGCGCTTCTGTGTACTATTCCTGCCTGCCTGTGATGGTCATCAGGTAACGTTGACTCCCGCCGCTTGAGGTGGTGAGTAACGTCGACTACATGCGGTCAGTGGTGTTGCTGGCCGAGATGTTGATTGAGTATAGTATCTCTTCAGTATGATACCAGTATATATATACTTGAACAATACCAACAAATTGTATACCAAATTGGGAGCTTTGAAAGGAAGGGTAGAGTCTCGGTAACCTGTCATTTCTGTATATAACAGCGCTTCAAGCTTCAGGATGCGCAATGTAACAGATTCAAAAGCAATAGTGACTCCATGCAAACAACCTTTTCTGAATTCCGTGCTGCACGTACAAGCGTTTCTGCGCCACATGTGTCGCGATGATCGCGTAAGTCACGCTACTTCCTTCTTTGCTCTACACCACCATCACTCTTTGTCCATCCTCATCGGTGTCCGCCGTCCGTGGCCGACTGTCCTGTGTCGTCGGCCGCCCTGCGGCGTGGAGGTGGTGGCGCTGTTGGAACAAAGGTCCTCCCAGCGAGTAGTGGTAACACGGATAGATGCTGCCATCTCATAGAGAGCAGCCGCATGTAGCCAACGTGTATTCACCGACGCATGACCAAGTGTCCCGCCCGTGGCAAAGCTATCATTGGAAATGTCCTCAAAGAGTCGGAGGGCGTCGCAGCCAGAAGTATAGTCTACATAGCTAATGTTCCTACAGATCAACTGAACTGAGATTCTGACCCAGTCTCACTCCCCACGCCCTCATCCTCCATCACCTGACTCTCCATCGTGCTGAAACCAAAACTCACTAGATCGTCCCATCCGTACACCCCACCACAACCTCCTCATGACTCGACTGCATCGACATCGGATTCTTTTCCGGCGTCGCCGACCCCTGGAGCTTGCTCAGCAGCATCCCAAACAGCCTCTTCACCATCTCGCCACCCACATTATCCGCGTGTGCCAACGCCTCCTACGCGCCGGTCACTAGCGTACATATGGTATCAATGTCCACGTCCGGAACACCGTCCTTGGGCATAATGAGCTCCAAATCCGCATCAATCCCGTCCAGCTCATCGTCCTCTTCCACCGGCTTCTCCTTGCTCCTCGTGAATCGACATGAAGATCTACACATACAATGGTTCACATCACAACCTAACTTGGACGCAAACGTAAATGCTTACCCGACGATTAGCACCCGGGCGCGAGCTGAATCGCGTCACAGTGACCACCCTCTTCTTCCTCGGATTTACATCACCCGTAGCCACATCCGGCGTCTCCACCATTGCCACCAACTTTGGCGGAGCCGTCAAAATAGCTGCTCAGCCAAAGTGAACAGGGAATAGTGGTGTGCTCACGCGTGTCGATGTAGTAGGACTAATCGATGTCGAAGGCGTCCGCGCGTGCGAGCGCGCGCTTATGCTTAGACGGTTCAGAGTTCTTCAAGGTGCTAGTCGCGTTCGGCAACAGCGACGGGCGACGAGAGGTTGACGGGAGGAGATTGTAGGATTCCTTGGCGGTGGGTTGCCACTAAGGTGGGGCATCCGCGAAATGGTGGCAGGAGATAACAGAACAGCGCCGGGAGCAAGTATGGGGGATGGCAGGAATCGTCGCGCGCCAGGTAGTGCACTGTACGTATACATATCGTCAGTATCAGAAAGGAGAATTGGAGAATGAGCACATACCTTGGCAAATACAAAGTCTTGGAGTGCCTACAGGACTGCAGCCAGCCTCTTCAAGCGTCGATGTCGTCCCATGGATGTTGCTGCTCCGACCTGGAGGCTTACACAGCGAGTAGTGGTCGTTGTGAGGATGGGATCGTCCTCAGAACATTATTTCCAGCTGTTGGAAGCCTTTAAAAACGATTCAGGGTTCAAAAATTCAGAGCTGGATGACATGTTGAGGTGCCATGGTGGTAGGAAGGAGATGCCAATCGCGAGCGGTATCCGGCAAACGCCGAACGACGATGAATGTGCTCTGGTCGTCGTTCAAACAGCGGTCACGAATATTGGAACGTGGCCGTGGGTCGTGAAGGAGGGGCTATCGTGGTCGCTCCCGTATTTAGCGTAAACACATAAAAAAAGTCTAAAACAGCATACCTTCTGTAGTGAGTCTGCGACGTCGGCGAGTTGCTGGGCCCCAAGTCCAACCACAGCTCAAATGCCCTGAGGCAGGAAGGGAAGAAGGACGTAGAATAGACAGGTTTCAACAATACACATGCCACCAAGAGTGTACCGGAGGAGTGGAGATGAACTCCACCACGAGTCTCTTTGGCGAGGTCCCCGCACTCTGGTGGAATGCCCGCAGAATTGACCAACACCAAGAGGTGTCATGGTGGTCAAGCGGTAAGGAGGAGAGCAGGACCCAGGTGCCTTTCAACGCGTTCACGTCAGTCACATGAGTGATGGAATCTCTTATTTAATTGATTTCCCATACATACAAAAATAACCACTTAATATATATATATGGCAACTGGTTTCCGAGGTCCTGACCTGCCGGGTGATGGGGCATCAGCGGCCATCAGCGTGATACTCCCGTCAACCATATATCTGTACTGGATTTTTATAACATGGCTCCATGACGACTCGTAAATCTTGCGATCCGAAATCAGTTCAGGCTGTTCTGCACGCGCTTGCCGGGGATGCCATTTCTGGAGTGGCGCAGTCGAAGGCTACGAGCCAAGGCTCTGCATATTTAATGTCTTTGACGTATAACGCGGAACATATCTTCCCCTAGTCCTTATGGCTACGATTTGCCTTTCAGTGGCGTCTAGAGTGATCAAGCTACTTTTCCTTTTCACGAAATCTGACATTAAGACGACGTTAATCCCAGTAGTACGTCGGAGAATGCCTCTCATCCTATCTAAATCGTCGTCTCTGACCCGTCTTTTGCAGTCGTTCTTTGCGGCCGCATCCGTCCCGCTAAAAGACGTCTCTCGCCTCCTGGAAGCAGCATTCTGGATCTGGCTCCACCTCCTTCAGTTCGACGTATCGAACCAGATTGTCGGTCTTGAAGAGGACGTATGGAACAAGCCCGACAGACCACTTCCAGCGAAGCTAATCACATTGAAAAGCGCCATCCTCTTCCGATGGCTGCTTGTCCTTCCGTGTTTTGCGCTCTCGTATTGGTACAGCACGTCCGTGTTGTCAGCGAGTATTGCCCTTGTAGCCCTCACCGTGATTTACAATGAGCTCGGTGCTCATTCTCATCATTGGCTCACTCGAAACGCCGTCAATGCGGCTGGTTTTGCATCCTTTGAGTGGGGCTCTACCCTTGTCGCTGGTAGGTTTTTGAGCTTGGGCAACGATCGATAAGTACTCACACTATTCAGGCGCAGATTCCGACTCGTTGACCGACATTAGTCTCCTGGCCATCTGCATTAGCTTCGGGATCTTTGCGACGACGATACAGACCCAGGACTTCAAGGACGTAGAAGGTGACAAGAGGAACAAGCGCAGGACGCTTCCTATTTTGTATCCCATAGCCTCCCGATACAGCGTTGTAATCTGTATCCTGGCGTGGACGCTCATGCTCTGCCGCGTATGGAACTTGGGGCTGCACTTTGGCCTCATCTTCCTTAGTCTAGGCCTTGTGGTTACCTTTCGATTCCTGACACTGCATACGCGCGCGGACGATCAAGTCTCCTTCTACTGGTACAATGTGCGCTTTGAGGCCCTTTCAGTTCCACATATGTTCTCTAATGCTACCGCATAGGTCTGGCTGTCGACCGCCCATTTTCTTCCTTTCATCTGGAGACTTCGAAGTGGATCAGTCGAAGTACTTTCGCGTTAATTACTACTTAGTTAGAGAGGAGAAAGTTCCTCCACTCTTATGACGGTGTTCAAGCTCCTGTGTATGAAATAACCTTTGTAATAGACAATAAGATTAGACGATCGGAACATAGAGGGAGTAAGCGCTATGAATATCAGTCGTCGTCACAGCCTGAGAAGTTCTCAGCAAACAGATACAATTGCTAAGGAGAACTCCGAGTCGTGTTCGCGGGTTCTCGTGGAGTACTGAATAGCCGACGAACGAAGTCCTGTGGAGCCTCACTGATTGCCCAGATGCCACGACATGACGAGATCTTAATGCCTGGCGGTAACTCGACGGGGGCTTCGATTCTGGTGACTCTTGAGAATGGATTGATTCAAGGGACTCGAACCCGAGGGACTGATTGATCCACTCCCTTGTTCCTCAATGACAGTCCAGAGCTCGGGTCTTCCGACTAGTTCCGATCTGAATGAACTTTTGTTTACCTGATACTGAAGATGATACACTGCACACAAACAACTATATATCAACTTCCGTATAAATTCAATAAATATCCTGAAACGCGAAGAGCATACTGCCAAAAGTGAATCCTGATACGTAGTTTCTATTCCAAGTTACTGTACAATCACTTCCTCGGAGACCTGGACTCCCCAGTAGGGTGGCTTCACATTCCCTTCGGAGTTTTGGGAGGAAGAGGTTGTCCCACGGCGGCTGGTCCCGATGTCCATGTGTTGAAGCTCGAGCTCTCGGCCGTTGGGCCTGCGGAACTTAATTGGAGCAAGAGTGGACAAGGAGGGGGTGGCCACGAAATCTGTAGTGCTGCGAAGAGTGCCCGAAGAAAGCTCGTCAGAACCTCTATGGTGCATGCTACGAGCATTGAGGGTCACAAGCAAGGCGTTCGAGTACCTGTAATGGATGGTCAGGAAAATTTGGCGCTCGAGCCCGGAGCGACCAACATCTTGCCCAATACGTATGCGCTGCAGGATTGTGAGATGAGAGGCAAGAATAGAGGCGATAGAACATACGGAGCTTCATGGAATTCTTTGTCACGCCAAGCCACAAGTAGCACGAGTTCCGCACTGGCAATGAACGATGTGAGCAGGCCAGTCTGGATGGTCATGTAGATGAGTCTAGTCAACAATGTATTGGTACGATAGAAGTTGTCCTTTGCGCGCGCGGTAGAAAGCTGGCGACTATCAGAGGAGTATTTGAAATGAGAGAAACATAGGGCTCACAACGTAGAACATCGACGCCGTGATTATCACATCGCAAAGCAGAGAGCCTCCTAGCCATACCTACGGGCTGGTTGGGCCGCATTCAAATCCGACTAAACAGTGCTGCTCACCACGCAGGTGGCGAAAATCTTGGGCAACCACCGTGACGACACATCATGTTCAGTCGAAAACTAGACATTATAAGCTCGTGGAGGAAAGAGACACAAATCAAATGCGAACCCGGACATCTACGACAATTGCAGCGATGGACTGAATCAGAGCAACCTAGAAGTTCGATCAATTACCGTACGAGCAACCAGTTAACTCGCAGGAATATCTACCACGACGATAATGGTTCCCAGGGTCCATCCAAGCCGCGACTTCTTGGTGAGGACCCAGATACGCCTGCGAGTGTCGTTAGCGCGTATGCCACTTCCGCCATAAAATGCCCGCTCACCACGCGTAGAAAATCTGGACAGTGGCTGCCACTAGTCGTATATTCAGCGATGACGCGAAGTGCGACGGAAGGGACTCACAGATGCCGTTTAAAATGGGAAGAGTAAGCCCTGACCATGGCCGATGAATCATGACGTTGAGGTCCCCCCAGTGTCCGACCAGCATGTAGTAGACGATATGCGTAAAAAAGACACTTTGCACGGTATCCAAGATGAATACGCCATACACTATCGAGAGGTAAGCTCAGTCCTGGACCAATGGGAAGGGAGATTCCTGACCCAGGTATTGAATCATGGGTCGGTCTCCTTGGCTACTATTGACATAGTACATAACTGCAAAGTGCGCATCGAACAACGTTGGCACAGGAAAGAACATCCGACTCACAGACTTGAACTGTTAAAGCTCCGAAGAGCCCCCAATTCAAGATGATACCGAGGAACTAACCAGATAATGAGGTGACGCGGCGTCATTCCATTAACGGAGGACAGACCTGAGGGAAGAGCCTACGCAGCATTCAGTCTTGGGATGAGCTCCAAGCAAAAGGACTTACACTGATAGTACGGAGGCTGAGGCCATGGATAAACGAGATAGTAACTTAGAATGTCACAATGTTCTTCCAGGTTAAATATGAGGGTGCAGAATGAATCGTCGTAAGATCCGTGATGTGCAATCCTCTCGTATCTGGAAGGCATTCTGCAGAAGGCCGTGTACGAGTACATCATCTCGCAGAGTTATTTCTGTCGTTAGAACAAGCGCCGCAGATGGATTAGGAATGATGTGAACGTATGGATATGGACACAAGAGGTCTTCGATCAGTCTCTCCATCTTACCTAAAATTTTACGCAACAATCTCATGGCTCGCAGTTCGCAACAAAAGGATATGCCAACTGTTAGAATCGCCACCATTGTCACTGTACGTCAGCAATTTGAACTGTTTGGCTACGATTGGCTACGGGATGTTTGGCGTATTAGCCAGGTCCGGAACACGGGCCGAGTACATAGGTGTTAATCCACTGTCAGCTTGGCCAGACGAGTGTGGGTTGGATTTCGCATGAGACGACGAGAATAAGGCCTCAAGTGGGCTGGATTTCGCATGAGACTGTTCGACACGTTCCTGACATCAATCTGGAGTCTCCGATGCTATACTATGATGTTACTGACCAAAAATTCGTTCGGCTCTTCGATACAGGCCTTGACGCGTTCCCGTGATAGGCGCCCGCGTAGAGCCATACATACGTGCGAACTTACCATTCAGAATTTGATTTTGTGCAATGTAGACTGTGCAGGCGGTTTCTGAGATCTCCACAAACAACGTCTCCTCACATACGGGAATCTCTTAGGTACTCATTCAATACGACTGAAGCAGTGTAGATGGCTTTCTGATGAGAAGCTGAAGAGGATGTGATGCGGCGCCTGGTTCAATGTCCGGGTGGTTTAACGTTCCGACGGCAGCCTGAGTAATGCATTGCTTGAAGTTCCAATCGACAGTACATCTGTTAGTATCCAGGAGAGCTCCTACCCCAGTATCTTCCGACGGGAGCGCAGAAGTAAGAGAAGGATCACGCAATATCGAAGAACATCTGTAATACGAATCGGATAGGATGAAGCGCGATGGATGCACATCGATATCACAGAGGTCAAGTAGATCTCAACTTAAGTTAGCAGAGGTTTCGGCAGCCTTCCTAAATAGGTAATCGAACCTTTCCCTCGGCCGTCATGTTACTGCATCCTCCCAAGCTTCTCTTCATACCATCTCGGGAAGCACCGCATTGCATCTAATCAAATGTGTCAAGTAGGTCAACTTGGCTTCATCGTCTTCATGTTGTCTCGGTGTAGCGCCGCACACAAATTGGGATCTCACGTGTTGTGAGTACCCCTGTCCCGAGTGTCGCAGGATGGCTACCTCCGATCTGTCGCTTCGGTAACAGCATCGTGAGTAGGACGACAAGCACAAAATCTGAACCGAGATGGACTTCGTACGAGGTGTACCTGTCATGTGGAGGGACAAATCTGAAGTCGCCGATTCGTCTCAGTCTACCTTGGTTAGTCTGCAAAACATATATACTGCTACTGACGGTGACCTTAGATTTTTTCAAAGTGGCCTAAGTTCCCGTTTCCACCTCCCGGTCATGAAGTTCACCGCTCTCAGCATTATTCCCATCTTGGCTCTCGCGTGCGCCGTCTTAGGATGTCGAGAGCACGACGAATACATTCAGGCCGTTGAACGATTTGAAGAGCTGTATGATTTCTCGTGTATTCAACAGTTACAGTCTCTTACCGACCAATATTCCACAGGCTCCTTAATCCAGCCCGCCTCGTTGAGGGGAACGCCTCCTCTCCCTACGCAGAAAACGTCGTTGGAAGGGCCGATGTTACGAACAGTAAGCATCATGATGTTACAGAAAACAGACTCGCTAACTTGGTGTCCTCTCAGCCTTTATCGGTGGGGAGCTTAACGTTGGTAAGAACCGTACAGTCTGGTTCTGTTCGCAAATCATGACATCCGCTAGAATACTATTTTGGTCTTTTCGTCGAAGCAGACAGGCAAAACACAACGCAGCTCATTGGTGTTCCCAGAAACATCACAATGCAGGCTCTCGTTGTCGATCCTCCTCTTGCGTATGCAAGTTTCGTTATTGATTTCCTCCAAAAATCAATCAACTTTACTGTCCCCCTCCAAATCGATTTCACGTTTCGTTTTGATGACAACTTGCTCATCACTTCGTATGATTCGACGTTGCGCCGTCTTGCGCAGTTGTTGAAGTATGTTCTACCTATGCTTGCTGATCAGATTCGCTTGGAGCTGGGTACCGACAACCCGAGCGATGCAGAAGTCGTTGCGCAGCGAGCTATCATCGACATTTGTAATATCGCCACGGAACATTGTGTTGAAGACCTTCTTCAGTACGAAAGGTAATACCCGATTACTCGACTTGTGAACTTTTACTCACACACGGCTCAGCTTCGACGCTTGTGTAGACTTCTTGTCCCACACTCCGTTCGGTGATGCTTGGGAAGGAGGACAGAATGTACGTTTTCCGTCAGCTAGTAGCAACTGTTTCGGAATCCTACTCATTGGTTCTTTACAGACGACGTGGTGCCGCTATATTCACAAAAGTAACTACCTCATTCGCAAGTCGTTTCTTGGGTTTTGCTCATTTGATCCCTCAGACCTGGTGTTACTTCGACCGGAGATTCACTGCCCGCACGTTGGACCAACCGGAGGAGGCATGTGCAGTAAGTATTCACCTTTTCTTCGGATTCATTTGCACGCTGAAACAACGATAACAGTCGAACGAGACTACTTGGATGTTGTGTACAACGCCCCCTACACTGAGTCCCTCGTCGACTTCAACGCTACATGCTAAACCAGCTATTACTACCGTCTTTCCGCTTGTATGACTTCAAAGAATGTTGATTTGTTATCTGTTTATTCCAAAAACAAGTCTTGAATCGCGTTCCAGACCGATCCGGCGTTCTCTTCCTCTGCTACGAAAATAACCTTGCCTGAACCGCTGCTCTGGTTGTCAGACGATACAATCCCCCCTCCTCGTCAAACGACGAACGCTGTGCCCGAAGCTACGATGGCCGGTGGGCGGGAGTACGTGTTGGCAAAGTCAATGCCCTCCTGACAGGCGCTATCAATGGCGTAGAGCCACGGAATGCCTCTATCCGCTTGAGCATCTTGACACCCATTGGTGAGATAAATGTATTTCGGAAGGGGGGCGACATAACTTTGCGTGGCACGTAACGTCGTTATCGGGAACTAAGGCTGTAAAGTTTGTTAAATCAAATCAAACGATTTTCGGTCGCATACCTGCCGCTGATGGTCAGTAGCACTCATACGCCGAGCCGAAATGAACGCGAGTGTCAATTGTGAGCTAAACGGCGCCTCGCGAATCATTTCTGAAAGCGAGTTTACCGCGTTAATATCAGGATGGTGCCATAACGTTCCGATGTCATCATGAGCTCACGTAGTGCTCCGCATTGCGACCGACAGTATATCAATCACGCAGATCAGAGGGTACACGCGCCTCCTCAACTGAGCGATCGCAGAAGTAGCAAAGGCGATATCGAAGAGCATCTAAAAGATGGAAGAAGAGGAGCTTTGAATGGATGAAGCGTGATGAAAACAAGTCACATCGATCGAGGTCACGATGGCGGGAGAATGTCATCAACTCGCAAAGTGAAGTTAGCGGGGTGCCATCAGGTCTTCAAACTCTTCACGTTACCGTCTCCAGCTTCTCTCCATATAGGACTCATCGCATTGCCTCGAATCAAATGTATCAAGAAGCTCAACTTGGCTCTTATGTCAAGGAACTTCCCCTCTTGTCTCCGTTCTATTTTTTTTCTGGCACTGCGCACAAATCGAAATCTTTTCTCCGCCGCTGTTCACGTGCACCACAATACGATAGCGCCATTTTTTGTTCAAGCCTCGTCCTACTCCGTTAGCCTTCGCCAGCCTTGACCCTAGTGTCGAAGATGGCTACCTCCTTGCTTGTTCTGCTGGGCATGCTCATGTGGGGAGCATTCAGACTCATCAAAATTGGGCGTCGTGAGAAGTATCTTCCACCAGGTTGGCTCCTTATACATGCTCTTTGTCTGTGGTCACTCATTACCTCCTAGGACCACCGACTATTCCTCTCCTTGGAAATCTTCATGTGTTTCCGAATATTCAAGGGATCCATTTCAAGTAACGTTTACTTCCTTCTTCGCATACGGGTCTGATGTAGCCGTAGGTTCTCTGATTTGGCGCAGCAGTACGGTGAAATCATTTCGGCGAGTGAACACCATCACCGCTGTCGAGCGTCCACATCTCACTGGCTGGCGTTAGCTCAAGGCATCGTCGCAGAACATGATTGTTCTCTCGAGCACTACTGCGGTGCGGGAGGTCGTTGACAAAACAGGCTGGCTCGCGAGTTCGCGCCCCCAAAGCTATATCCCGAATTTACTCGCTGGTCACAAATATCTGCTTTTCGCGCCCGATGGTAAGTCGTATGTCCGGAGGATACACATCACTCATTCTGGGACGTGTTCACAGCCCCCGAATTGAGGGCCATTCGTCGAGCTGTTGCGATGTATTTGTCTAAGCAAAACGCCAGAACAAGGCTCCATCGTGCCGGAAAGCGCGCAGATGTTGTATGAGATTCTCGAGAACCCACAGGTAGGCTTTACTCCCAATTGTCTACACAATTAAGCACTCGCGGATTCGGTAGGACTTCAAAACCGCTGTTAGGCGCTTCACGTATTCCACGGTCAAGGTTGTGCTACCGTCTTTCTTCGCACTTGTCGGGACTCTGACTTCGTGCCCATTCCAAGGCGCTTGTCTATGGTCAACGAGTTCCTTTTTTCGACTCTGAGGAAGTACTTTACTATTTCAAAGTCAGTGATCAGTTTGCCCACTTAAGTCTTACTCACTTGGCTCGTCTAGGTCCTGGACGAGCTTGTGCACGTTTCAACGCCTGGGACCTATCCACCCATCGATCTGATACCGATTCTGAAGTACCTTCTGAGTCCCCTTGCTCCGTGGTATGAACGCTGTATTAAGATCAATGAGAAACGTGCTGGCCTGCATACAAAGTGGTACCGTGAGGCGAAGAGGCGCGGGGAGACAAGCGATCATCTTGATGAAAATGAAAGGTGTCTTGTCGACTGGGTCCTCCGTGAAGACTTGACGTCGATGAGGACTTCATTTCGTGAGTTCCCATAGCGTTCATTCAGACAGTCCAATGACCTGGCGCGCAGGATCACAGGTCTTGCTCTTATGGACGGCGGATCTGATACGTCCAGTTCCGTTCTCCTTACTCTCATACTGGCTCTCGCATCGAACCCGGAATGTCAACAGCGCGCTTTTGAAGAGGTGCAGTCTGTTGTTGGAGCCCGAATGCCCGAAATATGTGACATGGAGAAGATGCCGTTCGTCACCGCGCTTATAAAGGAGATCCTGAGGCTACGACCACCAGTATCAATTGGGTTGCCCCACGCTGCAAGCAAGACATATACGTGAGCGGAACACTCCAAGCGTCTATCGCGTACTGACTCCGTGTGGTTAGTACAACGGGTACCTCATCCCGAAGGGCGCCACAGTGATCATTAACATTTGTAAGTCTGCCTTGCTTCAATCGGACTGTTCATTCGTTCATCATTGTAGACGGAATAATGAACGATCCCAAAGTATTCGAGAATCCACATACGTTCAATCCAGAGCGCTTCATGCAGTCCGAGTTCGGTACGCGCCCTGGCAAGGATCAAAACTTCCGTGACAATTTCGCGTTCGGCGGTGGCAGGGTATGTATCCTCGCTATGGTGTCTCTTCGCGTCGTGCTGATGCTTCTACAGAGAATATGTCCTGGACAGTGGCTTGCAAATCATACCTGGTAAGACGCTCTGCTCTGCCTTTCAGCAGCATCACAATGACATCTCCGCAGACTATGGCAGCGATGCGGCTTATCTGGGCCTTCGAATTCAGTGACGCCATAAGCGTGAAGACGCGGGAAACCATACCTCCGGGGCTTAGAGCAGAGTATTTCAATTTCGTAAGTCGTAGACCTTGACTGATTCTCAGCGCTTGACCTGGTGGATAGGAGCTCATAGTGATGCCTCATCTATTCGAGTGCACCATCAACCCTCGAGCAGACCGAGCTCAGTCTATAAGAGACGAGTTTGTCGCGGCATTAGGTGAGTTGGAGAAATTCGAAGTAGATTTTTCGGAGAACGATGCGGAAAGGATGAGTGATTTGAGGAGTCGTGTTCTGTAATGTACGCATTGAGCACTGCACCTGGATTCAATAGAACTGGAATTCTGAGCAGAATATCTCGGTCGTCCCGTGTTCGAAGACGACTCTATTAGTGCCAAAAAGGATCGGTCCGACTCGGAGGCAGCGATCCCCTCGACGCACCATCCTGCCATTCCACCGCGCTCCCCGCAGGAATACAACTTCTGCGCACCGCCCCCCAAGAAGAAGCAGAGGGAGACAACGCGGGAGGGCATGTCCCCACCCGTCTTCTAGAACCGACGAAGAGGGTGAGGTTGTCTTCCCGGGTGGCAGAGTACATCCTCTAGGGCGCGTCTTCCTCAGAGCATGTCTTCCTGGGAGTCTCTCCCTCGAGGACGGATCTCCGCCCAAAGGAGGAGTGTATCTGAAGAGGCTTCGCGCGCGCGAGGAGACGCGCGCTTGAGGGTTACACAGTTAGAGGCTGACTTATGTGAAGCGAGTCCTTTGATTTACTTCGATACACTATACCACACTCGCCCTCTACACCTGGTTTCCCAACCGTTTCCACTCTTTATTTTGACTGTAACATTACGATACACGGAAACCAAAAAGAAAAACTACATAACAGAGAACAGAAGAGAGAGAAAAACAAAGCGCATCAAGGAGTGTGTAAGGTATGTATGTAAATAATAACGATTTGAGTACTACGATTCGGATTCCGAAAAAATGACTGTTAATGGGTCGGTGGTATTGATGATTCGTCGGTCGATACGCCCTAGAGTGAAGGATGAGCAACCCATTTCAATACGAACACGAGCAACTTACCGCTCCCCTACAAGCAGGACAATTATTCTTCCCCGTCTGCAACCACATGTCCACACACCCTTTGTGGAATGCATGCCGACACACCATCACGCGCACCTCATCGTCCTCCGCATAGTCGTCCAAACATATCAGACACCGTTCCGTGCAATTTGACGAGATCTTCCCAATCTGCTCATACTCCGCCACCCGCGCCGCCTTGATGACCTCAAGGTTACTTTTCTCAATCTCCTCCTTTGACGCCGTCGGTGGTTTGACCTGCCCGAGAATCTCCGCAAGATCTAGCAGCGCCTCGAACGAATCGAGATTGTTAGGCTCGCCGTGACAATAGAATGGTCGGGTGGGTAGTACCCTATCAAATAGTCAGTAAAAGTAGCCAGGAAACAATAAAACTAACCTCCAATAACATAGACCAAGAACGTCCGCGACCCCGTAGGATCCAGCTCGGCTGGATGACCAGCCACCTCCGACCGCCTCCCTGGTCGCAAATTGCGCAACGCGCTCGCCGCCTCGAATGCCAACGACGTCCTCTTGGCGTATCCGGTCGCGGCTCCCGCACGAGATCGGGCAGCGGCCCATCATCTTCATGCGGAACGTCACCTTCCTGCTCTCCTGGCGGCGCCCGCCAATCCATGTTGACGTGCACCGATTGCAGCCAACTACAATCACCGGGACGACGACATTTTGTTGAGGCGGGTTAGATGAAGACGGGTCTGAGGGTGGTGTAGACAAGTCTGACGGTGAGGATGAGTCTAGGGTGAATATGGACGCATTTTCGGTCGCGGGTGCTGGCGTCGCTGTTGGTGGACGTAGGTTCACATCAAACGAGCTACCCCCACGCGGTGCTGCGATAGCGGGGAATCGATATAGTCTCCACCAATTTATGCGGTCGATGGGCCGGGGCGGGAGTTCAGGCGCTTGAGCTGTGGATGTTTGTAGGGGCGAGGCGTGGACGGAGGAGGAGGGTGTGGTTGACTCATCGTTGTGTACAGAAACACTGTCACTGCTGAAGTGAGAATCTGAATCTGAGTCAGAAACATCCTCCAATTCAGGCATGTTCTCGTCCTCTTCAGCAGGAACATCGTGTATTAGCGGGGGTGGCGAGGTAACGGGAGCGGTAGTGGGTACAGGGATGGGATCCCAGTCACTAGATGGGACAATTTCGGAGAGTTCAGGTTGATGTGGCGCTTCATTCTCCGCCTCGTCTTGCCTTTGGGTAAGCGTCGCGCGGAGGTCAAGTTGTAGGTCAATCAAGAAACGCTCAAAAGTACCCTCAGCAGGGAGCTGCGGTAGCGGAAGTGCCGGCTCAGAAGAATCAGCAGGGGTAGAGCCATCGGTAGACGGGGAGTTTATGCCTAAACCGAGGTTGAAGGCGCGCGCCATTTCAGCAAGCATCCGCTCACGAGCATCCCCTGCCTCTGCTCGATCATCAGTTCGATCTGACGATCTAGGAGGCCTAATGCCAAGGCGTTCACGGATACTGGCCCAAGCTTGCCGCATCCTCTCGGTCCGTCCTCCGGCGTCAGACGACCCAGAGGTCGGAGTGGGTGACATTGGCCTAATGTTTTGATCATTCAGAGGTGGCGCTGACCCAGTTGGAGTGGGTGGGGTGAGACCCGAAGAAAGAATGGGCTCAGACGATCCAGTAAGAAGAGAAGCTGCAGTAGCGGCAGCAGCGACGCTACAGCTTTGTCAGATAGGCTTTTAAACGTAGAAAACGAGAAATATACCTTAAAGCGTACCCAAAACGTCGATACTACTTGATGAGATGGATCCGATGGAGTGGGTTGGGTAATATTGTCCGCCGTTTCTGCGGGGTGTCGCCGTCTCTGACACTGGCTCTGGTACAGCCTCTGCAGAAGAGACCATACTTGACGGTCGAGACCGAAGAAGTGCCGAGAGCCTATTTCTGGCACCGGGGCGTTCGGTATTCAGACTTGCGGGGGTGGATGAACGCGGTGGGACGGATGCACCACGGGAGGGTAAAGAAACGGGTTCAGGAACGTCTTGCAGCGGCTCTGCGAGGGGTGGACGGGGTACATCTGTGGTATGGACGACGCCCTGTACGACGACGAGGGTGCCAGGTGGAGGAAATTGACGCGGGAAGGTGGTTGGGGGAGCACAGCAGGCTGATCTGGGTGATTGATGGTCGGAGGTGGGGAGACATCTTCAGGAACATCAGGCAGATGGTCCTGTGGGAGTGCGAAGGTGTCGGGACTGATAACCACTCGCTCGTCGGGCGAATCGTCGTCGTTAAACCATTGACCAATATCTGGTGAATAGGGAATCTCCTGCGGCCGCTCCGGCTCCGGTGTCGACTGCGAGGGCTCGCCAACGTCAACATCGATGGAGGCTAATGGCGGCTCCGGCTCCTTCTCTGTTATCGACGGGGGAGGTGATAGACGCGAGGTGCTGGGTAATGGAAGGTCATCGGGGACGAGAGCAGGCGGTGCCTTTGACCACCGCTTTGACGTCCGCCACGATTTCCTAGAATTGGCTGGCTTGGGCTCTTCGCTACGCGGCTGCTGCTGCTGCGATGAACGCGGCTTGACGAGATTGAGAATACTCCGCCGCACCGAGGACCGCGCAGACCGTCGTCGAGGCCTGCTCACCGGCTCGGGGATATTATCGACACTGTCCTCGGAGACGATTTCATTGTTGGATGTGGATACGGTAGATGCTGTAGCCGGCGACGGAGGGGTCAGAACCTGCTGTCTGGACGCAGATTGGCCCATGAGAAAATGAAGAAAGCGACCAGCGACGAGGGAAAGGTGATTGAGACTGTTGTACACGGTGAGTAAGAGGGCGGGGAAAGAAAGGCCGTCGTCGCTGTCGTCGTCGTCGTAGTTGATGAGCAAGAGCCGTCTGGGGCGGTGACCCAGAATGACCAGTCGTCACGCCGGCGTCACACATTACATACGCCTTTCGGCATCGCTTTTGACAGCGGCGACAAAAGCACCGACTTGAACGATGACCAGCCAGGTCAACTTGGTCGCGCCTCGCTCTCCCGCCGAGCGCGCTCAAAACGCGTCGTCCATATGCTTCCTTTGAGCTTCCTTGCTGTTTCCACACTGCATTCTAGGCCTCCGGCTTACTGGACTAAACAGGGAATCTGATTTCCGAAAACTGCGCATATAAATGTAGCCTAGTCAATACTATTTCGCAAGCTATTCGGCCAGATTCTGATTCACCCCAGAGGTGGGTGATTGGGTGCTGACTTTGACCTTTGGAGGTTGGCTTCTCCTCCACGGTCTGTATTCCGTCAAACTGCTCGTAAGTCGCTCTGGCCGCATTCTTGAATCTATACAGTATGGCATCTCAGCACTGTCAGCACATCGTAGGCATTTAATGACAACTGTATAGTGCGCTGATCATCAACCAACAGCCACGCTTCTTATGACGGCACAGCGCGTCAATCTAACTCTCTTCGTTGTGATCCAGCCTAGACCACCCATGACAAGACTCCGTCCAGAGCGCTGCAGAAGAATACCAGTATGTCAATCTTAGAAGATCGGATACTCAATGCAGTCAGCCTATGTTCACTTGAGTCATAATGTGCGGCCCAGGCTTTTCTCAGAGGGTCTTGACCTTCTACTCTGTGATTCCTAGAGAACACTAGATGAATGCCGTGAGACGCTCATCTTCATTCGTGACGTTACGCCTTGACGCTCGGATTTCAGACTGTGGTAGACAGACAACACAAAACCCTTTCATCGGACAGTATTAACAATCTTCAATGCAGATATTTGTATTCAGTTCTAGACATGGATGGATAATCAGCTTCTCGCAAGGCCATGAACTATCTCGCCACTGGAAGCGCTGGAAGCTACTCATCACATCATCAAAGTTCAGCTGCTCCAAATGACCAGAGCCGGGGTCATGGCAGGTATCGGAGGACGCGAAATCTGCCATGCCCCACAGCATGTCCGGCTGAGGTCAAGAGATTCTGTATGCTGGCGCCTGGGTCGGAGTGGACAGAGCATGCGAACATTTCAATAGTGGTGGGTTCAGTCAGCTTTGTGGCGGTTTGTCAGAGGCGCCGCAGATAGAATAGTAAGCATCTTTCAACTCAACAGGAACGAGTTGCCGCCGGACATCAAGAAACTGCGAAGGTGAGAGAGACTTCATCCAAGAACAAGGGTGTTAAGGTCCGTCTGGAATTTTTGTCTACAAAGGCATCGAATTTCTCAAACCATTCGAGCGGCGTGCCGCATACACCCGGCGTGAACGTCGGAGGGCTTCATCCCAGTGCCTGCCTCTAGGATAAGAAAGATTTTACCTCCAAACATGCCGCAGCCGACTCGGAGGCAATTAATTGGGTGAGGTCCTCGGACGCCCATGGTGTTTAACGTTTACTACGTCTTTGATCTCAAGCTGACATTCAAGCCAGATACTCTATTCCAAGTTTGTCGTCAAAAACACGAGAACCGCTCGCACGTCACGTTGTTCTCCTGAACAGCGCCACACTCGATCTTGTGGCACTGCCAGACCGTGTGAGACCTTAGTACCTCCACAATGCGCTTTCTGTGCGTGCTCCGTTGTACTCCATTGCACCCTGGAGAGAATCTTTCTTCTCCCAAGAAATGTTTCTGTCAATGGATTGCCTTCATTAACTTGAAACTACGCCTGGGTGCATTTGTTATTCTACGCGGTTGTCGATTCATATCACTATTCCGCTGATTAGTATCGACGCCACAACGTGCGCAGTCGAGTGCCCCTATTCCCCACAGCGCATATATATAGAAAGGTGCGGATTGACGTTTTCCCCCGCAGTCACAAGTCATGAACTTCTACCAGGCCTCCACCAAATCCGCCTCCATTCTCAACAACACCTGGACGAACGGCTCGGGCCAGGTCATCTACAAGGTTTCCACGCCCTTCAAAGTTACCGGACGCAAATCCACCATCTTGCGCATCGCGCCGAGCAGTGAGTCGTCGAAGCCTTGTACAAGTTCCACGCGGTGGGGCATCGCGGGCGACGAGGAGCATCATGCGTTACGCCGTCGGAAGTCCCATCAAGACGCAACGAAGCTCTTCGACGACTCGTCAACGACGGTTCTGAGACCCTGGTAGCGCGCTTCCATCGTCGTAACATCGGGCTGTTTTCCCACAACAGTGCTCATCCAGCTTACCTTGAAATATTACCTGGCGGAGAGCACATGGCTGACCTGATTTTTTTCACATTCATTTATATTGAGAAGATCAGGAAAGAGAAGGAGCGCGCCACAAGAAATCATGGCGGCGGCGGCGGCGGACCTTGAACAGGATGTGAACGTAACAGTTCATTCTATTTCGACCATGTATATTAGTGACATCTGGTATGAACCCCAGTATTATTGATTGCGACTCATCAGTTCCACGTCGTGGATCCAGCGCTCTAATTCAGACCCAGTGCCGCCTATGCGCCGCATCTTGTCCCCGAGCACTTTCCTTCGCTCTTCGTTACGGCGACGATTGATCCCATGCTGGCTGAGGCACCACCATATGATGCTCTCCTTGGAGAAGAACACCTCTTTAGCGCGCTCTGGGCATCCCGGGCTGCACGTCTCCGTGGCTCCCAACAAACGCAAGAATGTGCGCCAAACGATACGAGGGAAATAAAACCAAAGAGGTGGGTCAAGCCCTACACATTGAATAAGCCAAAGAACATGATCACTATCCCTAGTAAACCTACAGATGGTATCCGTCGCGTTGTCTTGCACAAGGCCTCCACTGCGGCGCACATAGTCTCCGTCAATGACCCAACCGTCCGGACACGCGTCCATCGCAGCGCGAAGTTTTGCCTGAAACTCATCGTCTGGCGTCTGTTTCCAGCCAGGCTCCCAGAACAACGTGTCCAGAAAGATATGCGGGACCCCAAGAATCACGGAGAGCCGTCTGCCCAGCGTGGTCTATGCAACGGGTATTCGCAGAGACTGGGATGAGGTGAGTGATAGATATCTTGCCTTTCCACTTCCTATGAGATGCTAAAGTCGCGCTTCTGGGGTAGAGAGAAAGCACCATACCACTGTTGCCCGAGATGTGGATTTTGTAGCAGCCATTTCCGTCACCGAACAATGGTGGGGGGACTTGCATGATGGAAGTACAAGGTCAACCTTCCTTCACATTGACTCTTGCGTTTTCCGCAAGTTTTCCGTTAGTCGGAGCCGAGACGGCAGCTGCCGCAGTGGCTGTGCCTCGAAAACAACAACTGACAAGTACGGCCGTCAGTACCATCAATTGAACCTACTTCGCCGCTCCCCACGAAGGCAGCCTGGCAGCGCCAAGCCATATACTGTCATCATTTCAGAAGCCTGAAACGGGCAACGCGCCGATGTGGCGTTATATGATTTTCTCTCATCTCTAGGGCCACGGATCTGAAGTCATGCACTCTCTTGTCTTCGACGGTCAAACGCTTCTAAGCAGTAAGTGAAATGCTACTCTTGGTACGAATCATTCTAGCACATCTTTTCATTTCTTCCATACAGGTCCGAATCGTAATACGTCGTATAGACCTCGAAGTGACCAACAACATTCGGATCAGATGCAGATGATGCTAAGCTGTACCATGCACTTCCCGTTAGGCAATGTGAGTTTACCAAATGCAATCTCAATTGTTTCTCTGTGATAATAATCGACGCCTGGATGGAAATTGATGATGATGATGAGGATGATGGAAATTGATCAACTTTTGAACGCGTTTCCCAGGTGTCAAGGCAGATGCTTGTCATGCAGGATATAAGACGCACATGGGTCTCAAGGTCCAGTGCATTATTCCTTCCCGAGTGTATCTTTTTCACACCAGCTTCTGAGAAGCCGGCTTAACCCATTCCTTCGAACATCATGCTCTTCCCCGTCTCTCTCTTCGTTCTCGCAGGAGGTACGACGATGTCCTACCAAGCGTTGTAGTACTCATGTCTACCCAGCCTTGTCCGCTGCCGCATCCCCCAGCATAAACATGCACCTCCCCGCCCGCGAACTTCTTTCGCAGCCTTTAGTCCCTCGCCAGAGCAATACGTCTGGTATCAGTGGCACCTCCGCCGATATTCCCGCTGAATGTAAGGACGAGTGCACCGTTATCGACGAGTTTTACGTCAGTACACCCACATCATTGCCCCACTGAACTGACCGATTCAATGATGTATAGGCCTGCCAGAACTCAACCGACACGACATGTGCATGCAGCAACGACAAGGCGTCAAGATACGCCGACTGTCTGAGCTGTGCGCTCACCCAAGTTGACAACTCGACGGACAACCAGTACTACCTCGGCCAGAATGGCTATGATCGTATGTTCCTTTTCCTCAATCGCGATCACAACATCACTGATCCTCGCGTTGCAGTCTATCAATCTGCGTGCAAAGTCCTTGGGGTTACCATCGACGACCACACCATTTCGGCGAACAAGGACGGTGCTGTGAGGATAGGTGTTTCCGTTGGTGCGGTCGCTGCTGTGGCGCTCGCCCTCGGAGCAATGTTATGATTCGATCTCGAGCTTCTATACAACATTCATTTGAGTATTTGTTGAGGACACAAGGCACGTAGGGAAGAAACATCACTTTGGGTAGTATACAATGAAATTGTATCCTTCTGTTCGTGGTCAGAAGGGCTGACACCGAATAAAAGTAGTGATAGTGTTCGACAAAAGGCCAGCTGCTTCATATGCGTCTACGCTTCAAACATAGGGAGCGATATTCTCAACAGATGTGGTCGTAGCATCGCTGGAGACAAGCATCAAGCTGTATCCCTATCACCTATCAACATCAGTATCAAGCCCAATTCAGAAAGATTAGAATGAGATTTACATGTAGTAGAATCGACCTATACCCCCAGCTTCAATCACAGAAAGGACCTGCGCGAGGTGTTCCGGGTCCACTGCCCCGCCATGAGCATCCGAGCGCTATATGTCCATGTCCAATGTTACGAAAAGATCAGAGGCAAGGTGAAAACAGCCATCAACAACGTCGACACCCCAACCGACCTTGTAGCACACTGTTCGTATTCTCCACGAACGCACTTTGCCCCATCAAACTGAGCCGACCACAGTATATTCCCGTCAGAGATAGCCAAGGGTTCTGGCCCCATCTACATGACCATAAATAATAACACACCCAATCAACGTGTTCCCATTATCCTGAAGCTGCACATTACCCTGCCTCTGCGACTGCGACTCATACGGCAATCGACCGTCCGAGATGTAAAGCTGAGCTTCAACAGCAAGCCCCCGCGAATAATCTTCATCTGCTAGACTGCAAAACGACGTTAATCGAGAACAGACCAGGAGAAAAAGAAACACTTGATGTGCGTCCCAATCCACCTAACATCATGCTGGTCGCCACACTGGCGCCTCCCATTGACCAGATGATATCGCCCGAGGAGCGTGCGGAAATGAGGTAGTTGCCGCTATCGTCTTTGTTGATGGCTACCATAATGTGAGCTACTCTGAATCGAGAGTGAGCGGGGAGAAACGTACGAAGAAATCCCAAGGGTCCGCCGTGCTCGGTGGAGTTCCAAGCCCACATTCAATGCGTTGCCTGCGCATCTCTGAAATGAGGCACGGAGCGGAAGTCCAAGGGAAGCTTACCGGTGGAAATGTTTAACTCTTGCGCAAATGCATCCTGCAGAGGGCCCGCCATACGAACTGAGGTCGTGCGATATCACTTGGTAAGCAGTATCATTGGACGTGAGCTCCACCTACATGGGCGAACTGGTATGCCCAATACATGCTTAAGGACCTTCCCTCATGAAAATGGACAAGCGTTCCATCAGCCGTACTACTTCAAATAGCGTCAGTCAAACTACAGAAAGAAACTCACAAACTTCATATGAACCATCCAGCAAGAGATTGTCGTCCACTACCCAGACCAATGCCAGCCCATACAAGTATATGCGGTTCCCCTTGGTACGCGACGACAGCGTAGCGCCAGACCAAATCATCGAACCGTGCTACGCTCCGCCGCGCTGGTTCCTCGCACCCCAAAGAAGATATATCCATCCGTAAGAGTCTGGGTACAGCAAAGTTCCACGCCGCCCTACATAGAAACCGAGAATGAGGTAAATGACGCTTGGAGGCGTAAACAACGCACGACTGATAAGGACCCTCGCCCTGGTCTCCGTTCGCGTATTCCGAGCTTTCGATGTACACAATGTCAGCAAGTACGCGTGTAATGAGAAGAGCTGCTATGAAGCAGAACATATCGAGGTCCGGAAAACTAGCCTATCTCATAATGAAATAGTGAGCCCGCCTGCACTGTTGAGGAGAAATCGGTCGGCTCAGGATTCGACTGCGAGTTGGAGCTCCGGAGCAGATGAATTGACGAGGCGCGAGCGGGCGATCGGGCGGACGCAAACAAACAGACGAGGTTGCTAACAAACCTTGAATGTCGTAGACAAGTGAGTAGTAATACGTTTTCTGAAATTGTCGAGCGCCTTGAAGCCAGAGATGTTTTTGAATTCGTCGAACAGGCAGATCTACAGGATATTTGAATTACTAGTGAGAAATTCGATATTTCCAACCAAACTGCGTTGCATGTAGATCTAGAAGTCTTTGTTCAATCAAAAGCGTAGCTTTGGAAAGGAACGCTCGTACTCGATATCGACATGGCCATTACTGTAAAGGCCTCAGCAGGAGGACTCCCGTATCGTTTGCCATTCCTGGGTAGCAAGATTGGAATGAGAACGGAGCAACGCCAACCTCTTTCCATTCGCCACCACCACGAACATCATAAACTCGGACGGACGCTGTACTGTTCCGTGTTCGAAGCAAGCGAAATAGCTGTTACCGCGAGGTTGCATAGTACCCTAAGAGAGAGAAGGAATCAACACTCGAAAGACTAGACGATTCCTATGGAAGCTGACCTATCGTCATTGATGGCCAAGGTACGTCGTACGTTTGAGCAAAGAACACCTCAGCACAATAGAAAAAGTCGTCATCTTTCAACAAATGTGTTCATCTAAATTTTGAACAGTCAGTTTGAAGGACAACGCTTTGCATGGGTTACTTACAGAACAGTTGCGTGTTGGTAGTGGGGGGGGGGGGGGGCGGAAGTGCGGTGGACACCCTTGAGGACCGCATCGTGAGGGGCGAATGGTGAGGCATAAGATGATTAGAGTTCGAAGGGAAGAGGGCGGGATTAACTTTTGAACGTCTAGAATGTCGCGATACGCTGCGAGCATTATGATGGGCCGCGTCTATCTCTAAAGAGGTCTTGGGGAAGCCGACGAGGTAATGTAGATGGTCCGGTTGATTAGAGTTTGTCTAGACGAGGATTATGAACGTATGGCAGCATTAAAAAGCTCCGTCTGAACGGCTGACGGAACACCCATGCGCCCTCTCCAATGATGAGGGAGGAGGGGGGCTCTCGTAATAGTGGATGCCCTGGAAAGGGAAGGTCCTGGCTTGAGAATATGCGCGGCGGCGGCGCCTTGAGAAGTTTTCCGATGATTGTCGGTGCATCCTGTGGCGTAACGTATCCGAGCCTACATAACGTGAGCTGGAGTGTATGGACAATAGAGGACATGGACGCACCAGTCTCCGTAGGGTAGATTAACACATTCGCAGCATAGCTGTCGCGTTATCAGCGAGCAGAAGAAAGAAAAGGGATGGAGCGACGCACACATGTCCTCCAACATGCGCGACTTCGGCGACCTTTAATCGACTGGCTGCTGCCCCATGAGCCGCAATCTCCTCTCTAAGCGCACGCGCCGTCTCTACGCCGGTTGTCCCGCATCGGCAATCTCGCGCGCCATGGGTGCAGACATATAGGTAGACGTCCGTATCCTGCGCGTGCTCCGTGTGCGGCGAACGTCTTTCAGCAATACGATCAGCGACGTGTGCGACATTGTTCAGGCTCAACGACGGGATATCAAGCCGCAAGCCCATGATATAGAACGCTTTCGCAGACACCTCGTCGGACGACGCGTCCCCGTAATAGGCTACATTCACCAGTGCGCCCCAATGTCTGACGGCTGTAAAGCGGTCTGTAACGGCGTTGTGTGGCGGGAGGGAAGGCTGGATATTGGCTGAGGCGACCGCAGGAAAACGTAGCAGAGATGTGTGGGAATCGTGTTCAGCAGGTTAGGTCGTTCAGCCTGAGCCGTGTTGCTAAGACGCCTAAAGGCCTGTCGGAGTTGTCCCGCCATCGCACGCCGTCGCTGTCGTAGTGCCCGTCGTGGTTAGAAAGCAAAATGATCGAACGGCTTGCTACGCGCGTCAAGACTTGTATGACACTAGTTGCTTACACTTCATTGAACAAAAACTTGTGGAAAGATGTGCTACAAAATAACAACCACTTCGGTACATAAATACTACCACTACGCCTCAAGCATGTTCACCTGAAAAAGCAGTCAGTTGTAAGATTAAAACCATCAAAAGCGACCGAAAAAGAGAGTCAGAAAAAGCGGGTCAAAGCCCGAAGGTAGCTGAGATAAGTTTCTGCAGTGCAGGAAAACCCTGCGTAAAGCCAAATGCCTCAAACATCATGTATAAAAGGGGAAGAGAAGGACGGACAAAATGGATGGACGCTTACCATGGTGGGTGCGCATCGGAGGATGGCGAAAGGCAAGATGAAAGTTTGCACACCGCCAAGTCTATAAAAAGGCCTCTCGGCCCGAGTTACCCGGTCGGCAATCTGTGTTCCGCCTGCCAGCCCATCGTCTTCTGTCCTTGAAGCTGCTCGAGTACTTTTACCATTACGACTCCAGTCAATCGCATATTGCCATGCTCTGACAGGATCGAGCTGGAGATCAACTGCGTTCGCCTCGCGAGGATCGATCTTGTTTCCGTGCGTTCAACTGAAGAAATGAGATGTCAGTTTCGATGGGTCGCAAAGGCTATGCAGTACGCACTGTCGAATGCATAGTTGAGCGGCCCTCTGTGAATAGCGACACTATTGTTAGGGCGACTGTCTGTGACACAGTGACAGCAGATTAGAGCACGTCTTCGACGACATAAATTAAAGGTGAACAGTATACCTATCGATATCCGCGACGGCAGAGCGAGCGTGATGTGTCTCTTGCTAGGTGTGATGTATACGCCCAGCAGACCTTCCACAGGTTTCATTGGCTTTGGTTGCTCGTCGTCGAGAGCAAATGTTCCATCACTGACCCAACTGGGAACAAGACTGGGAATGCGAACGTTGACGGTAACATAATTGTCTGCAATGAGAACGGTCAGTCGATGGTAGGTTTGACAAGGAATATGCGAACCTCCTGCCCAGAGTACTTAGTTTGAATGGTCCCAGATAAACATGGACAAGGGACGTTCGATCCGGCGTTGTAACAAACGATGAACCATCCTTGAGGGAAATTGACAGTACAACTTCTATAAAACTGTATCAAGACCTAATGCAGAAGAAGGGAAGGCTTACGGATAATTAGGCTCTAAGCCAAAGATGTTGGACTCCGGCCTGCACTCGCGTAACAACGCTGAGGGAAAGTCCAGATCACGCAAAGGAAGCCAACATACCCATCTTCCGGGAAAGGATTTCTGTCAAGCGTGAGTGAGAAACGTCGTCACCCGATGATCTGCGTAACGTACGACCATTAGTCGCATTGACGACTTGGTCCGTCAAGCTAGGGTCGACGTCCGCCATCTGGATTGCGCCAAAGAAGAAGGGGTACTAGCGAACCCACAAAAACCGCGGTTTCTCCGTTCCAACTTCCGGGCCTAGCCAACCCGTCTCGTCGAGTACGTAGTTGAGGAAGTCGTACGTTTTGAGGATGAGCTCCGTGTTGTTTACGAGAACGCTGTTTGGGACCATGGCGTTCTGCGCGATGTCAGACATGGGATATCGAGGATGGTGCGACACGTACAAACCAGTAGCTTCCCACTATAACGCAGTGAGTCGAGAAAACATGTTGAGTGAGAAATAAAGACACACCTTCCTCTAGGGCCGAATAATAAGAATCACCTCCCGACCAATCAGTGTTCTTTACCCTGAAAGGCGTTGAATGCTCTATAGTGGCGAGAACAAACGCGTCTCACAGATCATAGAATTCGTGCATGTGCCCAGCGACGCCATTGGTTTGGATGACACTGATCAGTTGAACCAGGTTCCGGAGAAGAAGAAGCTGTACACACGCGATAATGCAGCGGCTCCCAGCGCAACAAACGGTAGGAAAAGTCCGACAGCCATTTTGTGGCGATATGGTGGTAGGAGGCAAAGATACCTGCGACATAATAATAATTAGGTCGGTTGACCACACGATGGCGACAGATGGCGATAAGGCAAGAGAGCGAACCTGATGCCGGCACTGGCGAGCGGCCCGAGCCTAGAGCGTGTCTTCCAGAAGGAATATAGATCAATTGTGGCTGAGCTCGCATGAACGCTAACGCTCGTCGTTGCGAGTACTACATAATGAAGTAAGGAAGCCACTACTAATTGGATTTCCGATTCGAGGAAGTCATGATGGCGGGAACTCCGAACTCGGGCGACTCAAGCCGGTTTAAGAGGAATCGGGGGGAGGCCGTCTTTGGGAATGGGTAACATTACGATGGGCGTCAACAGAATGCAGAACGAACTGGCGGGACAGTACTGTGGCGCGCATTGTAATTTGTCGCAAATCCGTTGTCTGGCGTTCCGGAAGTTCGTCTGAGACTCGGACCTGGTGTTAGGATTTTCAGTGCGATGAGAGGAACAAGAATGTAGATTGAGCAGCTTCACGCCATCGATCAAACACCGTGTTCGTTAGAGTCTAGTTGAGGCGCGGCCATCATCCATTGAAAATGAAAAATAACAGTGCTTCAGGAACAGAAGGCTATCGAGTAATGCTCGTTTCATTGCGAGAACATGGTGCTTCGGAATGAATCTACACATAGAATGATGGAGAAGCAAAGGGTCCTGGCCGAGATGCTAAGGAAGAGAATGTTATCGAGCAATGTTCGTTCATTCCTAGAACTTGGTGGATTGGAATGAAATTTGAATATACATGCAGAATGATGGAGAAGCAAAGGTCCCTAGGCCGCGTCATCATTTGATACCTAGCGTAAGCGGCTGGGAAAGCCCCCGGGGCTTCACCTTATGCCATCCTCATGTCATGCAGACAAGGAGGCGGTGGACGATTGTGATCGACAGATCTGCCATAGATCCGAGTCAACGACAGATCACCTCGAGAGAAGGCCGAATGGGGTACATGGGTTCCCTCAACCGCAGTCGGCCAAGAGACTGTGACATCAGCGCTGTTGTAGGTGCGCATCGGCACTCACCTGCTCTATCA
Source organism: Hymenopellis radicata (assembly GCA_015501595.1). Taxonomy (NCBI): domain Eukaryota; kingdom Fungi; phylum Basidiomycota; class Agaricomycetes; order Agaricales; family Physalacriaceae; genus Hymenopellis; species Hymenopellis radicata. Next base: position 65,645 of record JADNRX010000173.1, read on the forward strand.
ACATTCCGTTCTCTCCGATCTTGTGGTCCATTCCATTACACGTCCAGTTACGATGCAGACACCTGTCTCTCGCCGTGTTATTGTCGTCAAGAACAAACTGAAGCCGGGACTGTATTCCTGCCGCCGGCCCTAATCTCAACGCAAACCCGCGTCTACAGGCACCTACTTAACTCTATTTAATCCTTGTTTCCTTCCGTTTTATAGAGGCCGATGCCGGTCGAAGATCCAGAACTGACACGTTCTTGATCTGATCGCAGTGATTGCCTGTGCGTGCCTGCCCCGAACCTCTCTTGTTCTCGGCGGTGACTCGAATATTGTCTATGTACCTTCATTCCCTCTTCCATTTCATCCTTTTCATTCGACGCATGGCACGGGTTTATCTATTTTTACACGCCGGCGCTTTCAATAGTCGCGACGCTTCTATCGGTGATGGGGTGCATTCTTACTACAGCATTTGTTGTCCGTCCATTCCTCGATAACGTGTCCTTATGTCTGATCCCTGCCCACAGCGTTCTACCTTGTTTTGGCCAGTGGACATAATGAATGACTCTCAACACGCTATGACAGTGCCACGCGTCTCTGGCGGTCATTTATTTTGTGCCAACATCGCGACGCGCCACGAACGGACACGAGGCTCGCAGCCGGCCAATTGATCTGCGCACTCCGTTCCAGTACATGCAATGTAACGCTCCATTACATAGGATGATGCTATATAAGGGACACCTTCCGTTCGTACATATCCATTAAATCATTTGACGATGTCTTCAAACTTATCTCGCGAACAGACCTCATCTTCAACCGAGCGCTCTTCACTCTCCGGACAAACCCTAAATGATTATTTGCCGCTCCCAGATGGGAGTGGAACCGAAGGGTGCGTCCGCTGCTGCTCCCTGCGACGCCACAGTCTAATGTCCGTCTGCAGCGAATCAGAAGATTTCCCCCCTTCAGGCTCAACACTAGAAGCCTCTAGTGAAGACTACTTTGGCGCCGTTTGTCATGGGACGGTGTCCATTGTACCTTGTCGGCGGGGAAATCGTATCGAGACGACGACGCACATACAATCCATTATCGACAGGACGAACATCATGCACGGAGGAGAATGGGAGTCAGACATGAATCAAGCAGGTATCGAATTTACCAGCAGGTCTACTCTCAAAATCACAATCAAGTCCGGCGCATTCCCCACCTTTGATTCCTTCGCCACATTTGTCAGACCCTTGATTCATAATCCATGTCGTGTTATCACGCTCGACCTGAGCGACAGACATTGTCCGGGGATCTGTCCCACGGATACAAGGCCAACGTCAGTGGCGGAGTGGCGGAATGTTGTACTTGGAGTGATGGATTCTGCGGACTCGGAGCTGGATGATGATGATTCCTGTGAGGTGAGATGTACATCCACAGGTGGCGATGTCACCCATACATTGAATATCCATCTCCGCCCAGATCGAGCCCGTTCATCCAATCAGCGTCATCAGTGAGTCTTGTTTCACTGGATGCAACGATAATGTTGGGGAGCATGGACATTGTGGCGTCGTCGACAACAATCCAGCGCATTCTTCCCGTGTTCGAAGAGGTCGGCTCGTGCAGGGGCCTTAAGCTATGTAGACCACCGCCAAACAGCCGTAAGTCTTCAAGCTTCACGCTACATTCACTACGCTCACCTCTATCCGTAGTTGGATCATCGTCTGTTCAGTGGTGTGGCCGACTTCCGGAAACACTGGTCTTGGAGGTAACGGAGAAAGACGCGACTGCACTCCTAGATTGGCTTTGCCGCATGCTAGAAGATCAGCCGAGCGCCCTGCCTCCGAAGCTGATTCTGCGATTTTCCTCGACGGGTGCACAGGAAGTTCAGCAGCAAGATTGGGAGAAAGTAGATCAACTCCTTAGATGGCGAAACGAGGAGAGTCTCAAGCTGGAGAGCGTAGATAAAGATATCCAAGTGCAAGAGATACTGGAAGGTCGGCTTCCACAAGTACTGGATAGGATGTTGAAAGATCATATGGCTGGCGCAGCGTTGGGCTCTTCTCAGTCAGGCTTGCAGGCTATAACAACCCGGCATTCTGACAGTCGCGTAGCTCACCGGAAGCACGGTGATGTTGCTCAGTATTCCAATAGTAGTAGTAGTACTACCTAGTCCTTACAGATACAATGTGGAGTAAGTAGTTCATTCTATCTCAAGACTCAAAGAATCTGAGAGGTAGACGTCCAGCAAGTCGATTCCAGTCTCTAAATACGCAACTATATCATTCACTTGCGCTTCGGTAGGCATCACAGATGATCGAGCAGGGGTGCCATAAACCGGATACAAAGGAATGTTGAAACAATCCCGTCGGGCTGCATACAACATCGCCCGACACTCGGGCCATGTCACACTCATCTTGCTGCTCTTCCACAACAGACCCAAGAATTCAATAATCTTCGTCCGGGGGATGCGTACAATTCAGACATGGCGCTCCAGGAGTCTTCTGGAGCTGAAAGGAAAACAACACAGATGTGGACAACATTGTCTTTGCGGAATAGGTATTGCTGGCTGGCTTCAAGGTCCGGCAGCAGATTTGGTAGAGATAAAGGAAGACACCATTTAGGACGTTGATCCAGTGAAATGTCTGCTGAGGTCCAGTAAAACATAGTCTGAACGTAGTAACAGAGGGCTGCGCAGAGACGGTGGGATAGTAACGAAATGGTGTTAAAACCCGAAGAAGATCTGCCTCTACAAATATGTCGTAGGCCGCAGGTACACGCTGAAAGAGTCCACGTTCGAGCAAAAGACTTCCCGGCCAAAGGTAACGGTAAGCGTAAGGCTTGTCTCTGATATCGTCAAAATGGAATAGCAGGAGATCTTTGATAAATTGCACTGAAAACCACCTTCCCTTGAAACACCAGGAAGTCCCCGAGGTAGGAGGACTCTGATGCATGGGAGAGAAAGTAGGAGATAACAAACAAGGCGAGGTCCCGAGGTACATCCAAAAGTTCAAGATCTTTTGGATCATTGGGTAACGGGACATTGTGAAAAGAGATTGGAGAGTGATATAGATAGTGAAACCATCGATTTCTTCTGCAGGTTTATAGTCCTTTCGGACCATCTCGCGAAACATCCTGCACACCAGGCGTTTCATCTCTCCTACAACCATGGCATCGGGCGTCGGGCAATCACCTTGCGTGAGGTAGCGGAAGTAGTTCACGCTGCTTAATTTTGTCTTTAAGCCCGGAAACTTGTGGAAGGCAAATGCACTGGGTGTGAAACCATCGAATGCACGGAATAGACGATAGAGACTTTGATCAACCATCTTCCGGAACGCAGGCACTTGACAGACCCGACGGAATGTGACCGCAGACTCGTCAAATGGGACAGGATATCCGCGATGTCCTTCGTAACACAACTGAAATTCCTTCGTATTGTACACGTCGAGTACAGATGGGGAGTTAGTGCAGAGCTGAATGATAGGAAGGAGTGCCGATGAGCCACTTCGAATATCATCCTCAGACGGAATACCAGTGTATGGGTTAAAGACAAGGTCGACTAAATCAATCCATGTCTGAGGGTGGAGGCGAAGGTCGAGATGAGCCGGAAGATAGTCAGGATTCAGAAACACCTCCTTCGCTTGCAATTTCATCGGCAGCGCTTCCACATACACACGATGAGATGCGATCGCAGCAACTAGCTCAAGTGGAACAGGTGGATGCGTGGGCAAGAACTCCCGTAACAAATCGTAATCGAACCGGATAACAAACTTTGCCGCCCGTACAAAACGTTCCAGCAGCATATAAGTGTTCTGTGCATCAAACGGATCGCTCGGTGGCGACTCCAGGACGGAAACAAGAGGACGAAATAACTGTTGGAATTCGGAATTTGTTTCAATCCCTAACGGTCTGGCGCTGAACTTTATATTTAACCTATCGTGAAAATGCTTGGGAAATCCGCCAAAACTCTGAAAGATGATGCTCCGAGCAGACGGGTTGGTGGAATTCGCGAAGACCCACTCAAGCACATCAACAGAAAAGTAATGATCGGCCTGGCGTTTCACAACCATCGTCTCCTCCGCCTCTCTAATCGACTTGTCCGGCGTCGTGAAAAGAGTCTTAGGATGCAAGAGAGGACAAAGTAGTACGTAAAGCTGGTTGGAAAGCGGCGTTTTGTAAGGGCATTGTGGATGTAGCGCAGAGAGGATATGGCTTGCAAAGTATGCAGAGTACGCTATCAAGGCAAATAGGCCAACGACGTACGCCGATGCTGGATACAGTTGCGCGAGAAAGATGATGAGTCCGATGAAGAAGATGCCAAGCGAAAGGTGCATAAGCAGTGGAAGCATGCCAATGATCAGAGGCACACGCCACGCTTGCAATCCTTCATAACGGAACTGACGTAGCAGACTGCGATGGAGAGGTGTTCCAGACGTCATGGACATGTACTGGTGCAGCCACTGCTTCGCCAACACAGCGACGAGGGCCGTGATCAAGCTCAACGACAAGCTCGTGTACCAAAGCCCGTTAATCCATAGTTGGGCATGAGTCGGCGAGAAGTCAAGCGCGTTCGGAGACGAGACCACTGGATCAAGATCAACAGCTGATCCGTTCACGAAGGCGCGCTGGACAACTAATATCTCGTACAAGATCGAGCTAGATAGCTGGACGTAGTCAGGTTCGAGTTTGGCGGCCGTTTCGATGAGGAAGGCAGTAACCACTGCCGAGAACAGACCAGCCTGAGGGGAATGTTAGATGAAAGGTAGGGGTACGCCGGTGGACATAACACGCACGAAGACAAGGAGGACATCGACGGTGTCTCGCGCATCCTCAGCTAAATCTGTATCGAAAATCTGAAATTCGTCGAGACACATCCTCCACACGCGCGAGTTCGGCTGCGCCTCCTCATAAATCGGATCCGGAGGATACTTTTGTTCGTAATCCAAAGGGTCATATCCTAGACAACTATCAGCACGCGACTTGGCAATCAGATATTTACGAACCTCTCACGTTGCGATCTTTGGGCAGCCCAAAGAACTTTTTTCGCGCACGGCGTCCTTTGCGTGCAGGAGGCGGACCGGAATCTACACCAAGCGGCTGTTTATTTTCTTCTGGCGCTTCATCGCTCTCTTCATCCACGTCCTCTTCCGCATCATCGACCTCCGACTCGTCTGCAGGACGCACTTGAACCCCTTGGTTCCTTTTCTTCGCGCGTCCGGGTCGAAAGTTCCGGGTGTTCTTAGGGAGCTTAGCCTCGCCAGTATTTGGTATGGTCCTGGGATTTCCCTCCCTAGGCGACGGGAGAGAAAGGGACGCTGTGTCCGCTAGCTGTCGGGCAACTTCTGGCGAGTTGACAACGATATCAGCCGAATTAATCGGGACATTATCTGCGCCGGGAGTGTTGGACATCGTCGACGAAGGCTGTGGATATGATGGTACGAGGGAGAGGGTCCCAGTCCGAAGTAAACAGACCGCATGCCAGGCGACATCGTGTCGTCAGTGGCAATGCTCCTGTGGGTACAATTTCCCATGTGGTTCCACGGGCATCAGTGTAACGCCTCCCGCGCATCAATGTGTTATCGACTACCGGTGCTAGGAGGCGCGTGGTAGTCCAGCACCTTTACCAAGGTTATCCAGATGTATGTCTTCAGGAAGCGTAGTTAGACGCACTCCAAGTCTACGGGTGATACGGCCTACGTAAACTAAAGGCTGATGGATGATTGACGGGTGCGCCCAATAGAAACTGTGATTGTCGGCGCCAGTCGGGTGCTGATGGCAACTGGAAAAGGACACCTGAAAGATCGAGTATAGTTTTCACCGCATCAAGGTGCGCGAGCTTGGACTAGGACGCGTTGAACAATGAACGTGATCGTGGCAGGAGGCAAAGAAGCGATCGCCGAAAACGGAAGAGACGCCGAGGACCCCGGTCACTCGATTCTCTTCAAAGTGTGGAGAAATGATTTCAGCCCCACAGCTTAGAGTAGGAGCGTTCATTTTCAGTGGATAAGCGTTGGGTCTGTAATAGCAATGTAGTACGATCTACTGTACAATTAAAGGTAGCCGTCACTGGCAAAAACCCGACGCCACAAAGTTGTTCTTCGGACAGAAACAGTTGAAGAAACCTATAATTTTACAACTTAGATCAAGTCAAACGGGCAAGACTAAGCAACTGTTTATCATCTCGTCCCGTCCTAAAATATCGCGTCGGTAAGTCTGAGGCCGTCGTACTACTTGATCCCATTCAACAACTTCCAAGTCAAATCGGAGCCAAGCGCACAAAGCAACGCCATCGGCAGGCGTCAAAGGGAGCACTAGACCTGCAAGTCTATTGTCAGCCAGATCAATACAGGACGAAACGAATACCACAAGCTGCACTTGATATTTACCATGGCGGCGCTAAGGTACTCAGGTTAGAGAGGAATCGGATGAAAGGTCGTACATAAGAACAGACCAGCTGACATTTTTGGCACGTTTCTTGATTTTCCATTGTTGAACGCGTCGCGTATGCAAGGTGATCGTGGTCAAAGCGAGAGAGCCAACCGATCACGTGTCGGTCCCGCGACGTCTTTTCAACCACCATCATCGCCCAGGGCCCTTCACTGGTCAAGTAAGCTTGTCTTGTGCTTTTGAGACTCTGCTCACTCATCCTTCAAATAGCTCCAGGGCGTCGTAATGGATACTTCACCTCGAGCCCATTCCTGTCGAAATCTATCAGGAAATATTCATGAGTATATACAACTATCACCACTTTCGTACCCACTCACAGCGCGCACACTCACACTGGGGGGTGCACACCCATAGTGGTCCCTGTGAACACATGAAAAGAATTACCAAATTTGTACACCATGTTCATTCCCGCCACGCGCTCCTCATCCCGCCCCACCGGAGAAGATATATATTCACCGCTAACCGACCCAAACCCCTAACCACAAACCCTAACCCTTCCTAACCTGCAACACTTAGGCTTCGGGTACCGAAGCCTAAGTGTTGGGCGCGCTGGCGCGCGCGGCAGAGTCACCATCTCACCCTAACCTACCCTACCCTAACCGGCGCCATACAACAAACAGGACATCAATTACCAATTTTGGCATTTTCAGCGCGCGGCAGTGCGCCCGGGTGTGAGTGTACACCCCCCGAGTGTGAGTGTGCACGGTCCGACTCGGTGCGAAAGTGGTGATAGATGTAAACACTCAATATTCAGCTACATCGAACCATCTGCAGAAATTTCGGAAGCCGACTGTCACGAAACATTCTCCTCCGTTGTTGGAGTCTGCAGGTTCTTCGCTACAGAGGCTTTCCCGCGCGTTTTCCTGTTCTTGCATGTCGCCTGCAACTTACCTGGGAGTCGTAACGCGATGATTGAAGGTGTGCAGAGAAATAAAGAACGACAAGCCGCTTGCCTCTCACATTGCCACTCTCATTCGAGAGTGCATTCTCAGCGGCTGGGTGTTCGACGAAGAGAACCAGACCGAGGAAGCTGCGCTCGCTGCTCTGCTGATATCCTCAGCGCGTATCCAATGGAGTATGAGGCAAACGAAATCGAGACCAGTGCTATAATTTCCCATCTTCCCTTCCAGCATCTCGTCTCCTTGAAAACGAACCATAGTGGGCTATTGAACGCCGTCGCTGTTAGCCCATGCCACCTCCAGCGCCTCGAAAGCACAAACTTCATATACCTATTGGAAGATCTCGTAGATCTCGCCGCCGTCCTCAAGCAACTTCCTCTACTTACCCATCTCAGCATTCACCGGCTGGCTAGACACCTGCCCCTCTCATTCCACAACACTCAGGTTCATCTCACGCCAGCCAAATTCACAGCAGTATCTCTTCCTTCGCTTCGGTCTCTCCTCTGCCCAGGGAGCATAGCCGCAGTGTTTCTATCCCCAGCGCCAGGAACGCTGGTTCACCTTGATCTCACAGGGAAACACGTCGCTCAGATCCCTCATCTGGTGCCGTGGCGTTTTCCTACACTCGACAACGTCTATGCGGACGGTCTAGAAGGGCTGACCATCCCTAGGCGAGGCCTTGCCAACCTTGCCAAAGGATCTTTCCCTGCAGGGACCGAGCCGTGTAATCCTTCCTTCCTTCCTTCCTTCCTTCCCGTTCAATCACGATTTTTCAGACTCCGCAGGACGGCAAGGCAGCTCGCCTAGACTGACGCGGACTCCGGCAACAATATTCACTACTACTTCGACATGACGAGATCACGGAAATTGCCAGTTGAACGATGGATGGACGGATACATGTCGATATAACAGGCAGTCCGATCTATTCTTGCTCTCGATTCTGAGACTCATTAGTAATTCGCGCAGGTCCTATATAAAAGCCGATACCCAGAACCTATTCCCTCAGCATCACAATGTCTGCAAACTACAAACGCGTCGCCCTCGTCACTGGCTCCAACACCGGAATCGGACTCGAAATCGTCCGAAGCCTAGCACAGCAAGGCCACACCGTCTACCTCTCCGCGCGCAATGCGCAAGCCGGTTTAGACGCTCAATCCCAGCTCAAAGCCGACGGCCTCTCAGTCAAATTCGTCCAGCTCGACATCACATCCACCGCATCCGTCGCTGCCGCCAAGGATGTCATCGAGGCCGCGGAAGGGCGCCTTGACTCTCTCGTAAACAACGCAGCCATCAGCTACATGTCCGAGAGCAAGGGCGCACTCAACGACTCCCTCGACACCATCCAAGCCGGATTCGACACCAACTTCTTCGGTCTCATCCGTGTCGCCCAGGCGTTCGTCCCGCTGCTTCGCCGCGCACCTGCGGGCCAGGCGTGCTTCGTCCAGGTCTCGACAGATATGGCGAGCAACACGCACATGGCGTCTCCGGGCGGCCGAAATCACCATACCATCGCGTACAATGCGAGCAAGGCGGCGGCGAATTCGTATGTTATTGCATTGGCGAAGGAGTTGCAGGGAGAGGTGAAGGTTAATGCGGTGACACCTGGGTTTACGACGACCAAGTTGAACAACTTCTATCCTGGCGGGAAGACCCCCGAGCAGGGAGCTGCTGTTATCGTTCCTTGGGCTTTACTCGGACCGGAGGACAAGGATAAAACTGGTGAGTTGATCTTCTCTTCTATCGGCAATGAATCTTTATTTCGATTTCGACTTACAGGTCTGTTCTGGGGTTCCAAAGGAGAGTTTCCGTGGTAGAAGAGATGTATCAGACAGGCAATTGAATCTTTGACATTCTGTTCAAGTCGGGATGAAGAAGAGGACGGCAAATAAGCTACGTACCTCAACGAATCTAGCTTCTTTCGAGAAGAGGCGCATATAAGGCTGTCTTGACACAAATCATCACAGAAATGCCTGCACAGTTTTTGCTCTCCGAGTCATGATCCTTCTAGTCGAGTCCCAGGTTCCTACGCGTAGGCTCTGTTAAACGGATGCTGAAATGGCGTGACCGGCGACACTTCATTGCTCCAAGTTCAGATCTCACATAGTGCCTCTACAACTAAGTACGCGTCCTCGTTGAGACGAGTCACACTCGAGAAGCCGGAACCGCGCTCACGTGACCGTCATATTTTCAGCGATCCCAGCACCAAATCGGGACATTACTTCTTTGCCTTTCAAAGGAATCGCATCGGCTTATGGCCGCTTATCAGCTTCCTTCCTGCCTCCATGGCCCCACGCGAGTATCTCGATATCGTTGTATGTCTGCGCTACTTTCCCTCCAAGACAACCTGGCTCCAGGCGCGCAGCAAGAAGATGTTAGCAGCGGACTTGCGGAAAGAGCTGGACTTGCTCAAACTTCCGCATCCTCCAGAGGCCAATATCCAAGAACCCGATGCCCAAGGGTTGGTGGTGTTCTTCTGGACGACGTTTAGGAATTCGGTACGTATTGACCAGTGAGGAATGTGCAAGGACTGATTGGGCGTATAGCCTCTGTATGATATCGTCACTTCTGTCGCAGCCAACCAGGATATGAATCCAATCAGATCTGTCAAAGAAACTTTGAGCATGTGCGTCTTGCATTCTATCTTTGTTTGCTCTGACCACGTCGGATGTACTATATAGACAACAGATACAAGTCTCCGAAGCGTGCGTCTATCTCCGTACTTGCCGACTCTTCTGTCCTGTGTGTGTTGATTTTTGTTGAAGACCGCCATCTCCGCTTGTAGATGTGTGGCCGATTCGACCTAGGTCTACAAAGCGCTCATTCGACGAAATGGAAGACATCGAATATGGCCCGGAGCGGTAAGATACGTTGACTGTACGATCTAAATGTTCTCATGCGTGTTCTCAGCCCGAAGAAGTTCAATTCTGAAACAAAGCAGTCGTATGCCATCTAGTACGCATCACGTCTTTTCGGTATTTGCTTATTCTTTCAACAGATTCCGTGACAATGTTCCTTCTAAGCAAACACCGGACAAGCCCAAAACACTCTCCGAATTCTTCCCTGATGCCGAATCTCTTGTGGCTACCAGCAGTACGGCGGGCCAGGACGAGAGTGCAACGACACGCGAGTTTTGGAACACCCGGCGCAAGCTGAACGCGGCGTTCGCACGTGCACAGGACATCGAACGCCAGTTGGAGGAGACGGGCGTGTTTAAGCCACACGAAGACCATTCCGTCGAAGGTTCTGGGACCAGATTTTCGCCGAACGTTATACTGACACTTGCTACAGATCTTCCAATGCTTCTCGCGAAAGCCCAAGACGATCTTATGCGTGAGCGCAAGGCGAGAAGGGATATGGAGCGCGTGTTGCAGGACGTGTTGAGGGAGTGCGAGGAACCGAGGGTTGTGCCGCAGTTGATTAAGATGATGTATGCGACTGCTGAAGGGCGGAAGGGGGTGCAGCAGGTTTAGGTACGGAGAGGACAGAAATCAAATGTATCGTTACCGAAATTGTACCAGTATGTTACGTTGCTAACATCCCATTTCAGTCTTTTATCTCTGACCTTGAAAGACTCATCATGCAATGCCCACATGTTGCATTGTTGTGTACTTTGATTGAACAGCTCGCCAGATCGCTACACAAACGACCGAACGAGTCAGAATCATCTCCAGCCTTCCCATTTTTGAAAAAACTACCTATTCTACGTTAAACAAAGGTTTGTGATATACATTACAATGTTACAAGTTTGATTCCGCGTACGACGTTCCAAGTAATAAGTATGAAGCTAACAAAGCGCGTTCACAGCAACAACGCGGCCGGTGGCCAGCCAATCCGTCGCGCGCTGCTCAGCATCTTGAAGCAGTCGGTGGCTGAGACCCCTCAGGCCTGCTTTCGTACAGTGGTAGTGGTGGTGGTGGATGGATAAACCCATTAATTTGGAATCTGATTCCGAGCTGCATTGGAGCTTCGGTATCAGAACCGTACGACCCTCGACCTCGAAGGATCGCAGCTTATCGATAACCTCGTTCACGGCGTGCAGCGGAGCCGTGTTGATGCGGGCTCGGATGGCGCCCGTGGCGAAGAGGTTCAGAGCTGCTTCAGTAGAGCTGCGGGTACCGTAGACACTCATTTGTACTGTTTCTGTTAGCGTGAGGGTGGTGTATAAGAGGAGGAGAAGCTACCTGAGATGCCAGAGGTTACGAGTCCTAGAGTGGAGAAGTTCATGGACTCGCCCGAAATACCGACCTTGAATGACATGGATTAGAACGGTTATGACGCTTTCATAAGGGTTTGCGTACCATAATTGCCTTGCCAGTAAATGGAAATGGTTTTGTGCCCTGAGTGAGTGCGCTCATCGCAAGTTGGAATGCTGATGATCGAGATGAGTGAATACTTTTCGTTCAAGTAAGAGACAGACATCGAACGCACTTTGACCCGTTGCTGCGAAATCAATCGTGATATCCACTTGGAAACCTTCCTTCTGGATCTTGTCATTCAGACTGGAAAGACTGTAAGCTTCTACGGCGCCAAGCTCAAGAGCGAGTGCGCGAGCCTCCGGCTTGATATCCACGGCGTAAACTAGAGCATGGCGCCGGACGAATAAGAAACAAGCGACCAGGTAAGCAATGTGAATTCACCAGTGGCACCATAGTGCTTCGCGTATTGAAGAGCAAGATGCCCAAGACCACCGATACCGAATATGAGGACCGTGGAGTTTGTGCCTTCCTTGATCTAGTACAAATCATCACTTCGACGCGCCGCGCCAGAAAGACAAGCAACACACCCCGGCGGAATCGTACACAGCATGATACGCTGTGGTCGCAGCATCGCCAGCAATAGCCGCTTCTTCCAGTGATACGCCTTCAGGCTGATAACAAGTTGGTTCAACAGGGAATCCATCGTTAACACAACGTACCACCAGCACCAGCTGTCCCTCTGGGACGATAACGTACTCGGCATATCCGCCATCCAATCCTTCGCCAACGGTGCTAGTCAGGACCGCACCATGGGTGCAAGGATGAAGCAAGTTGACGGTGTACAACTTCCCGAGATGTATTTTGTTCGTATCGACGCCTTGTCCCAGTCTGTCATAGGCATCCATTAAATCAGCCCGGGGTCAGTGGAAAAGACGTACTGGACGGGCACGCCGCAGATCTCGTGTCCGAGGACATACTGCCGCTCGTCGAGCCATGAGCCGGAAAGGAGGGATACATCCGAGTGGCATACTAGTGATGTAAGTTGCGCTGAGTTGAGCGCAAGTACTAAGAAGGAGATTACTTACCACCGGAAGCTGATACCTTGATCAAGACCTCGCCTGCCTGTGGGCTTGGAACGGGATATGCGGGGTCGATGACAAGGTCGGTGTTTCCGGGTTGATATGAGGCGGAGAACATGGTCGTGGGGATTGACATTGTTGGAGAATTCAAGAAAGAAGGGGAACTAGCCCGAGAGTTGGCAAATGCGAGAGAAGTGGAACGAAAGTAGGTAGGGAATACGCTTAAATGAAGAAGGTTTAAATGGATTGCTAGGTGCGAGAATATCGCCCCATGCAGCTTGCTCATCCCTCGTTGAAGCAGATGGGTGTCGTTGGTGGCTGAATGCGAGTGTGATTTACCCACCTGTTGGTCATGTCGAGATCAGCGCCCATGCTTTTAATATCACTGAGAGCTATAGGATTAGCGGTGCAATTGAGATTCGGCTAACAATCCTGATGTACAAGATGAACCACATGCAGAATATAGGGGAAGATCAACAGTGAAGATGCGACATTGATTCATACCCGGGTCTAAATCGGCAGTGAAGCGACGGTATCTAACATCAGTGTGAAGGGATGATCACTGAGAATAGAAACGATGTCAAGGAAACTGAAATGTCCGTGGTGCTGCAGATGGCATCGGTGAAGGTCAGATTGAAATTCTATGATGATCAAAAGTCAACGATCGAGTATCGGCCCGGATCCCCGTACTCTCCCCCCTTGCCCAGTATGCTGAGTATCAAATCAACCTAATCAGGAGAACTCGAGACTTTTATGTTCTAAACCGTTCTCGTGTAGAGCGTGACGCAAAAGTTCGTGTCATACTTGGCGCTGCCTTCACAAAGGCTATTAAGAAGGAAGTCCGTGTCCCATTCTTCCTGCCTGCAGAACATCCCATTAACAATTCGGGTTTCCTGCAGGCCAAGGGCCTTGGTGTACCTCAATCGACGGGTCAAGCCCACGGGCATGAGCTGTTCCGAGAAGCTCCTTCCATAGGCGACACGCCCAATTCCCTGATATCAATATGGAGGACGGGACTCACATTTCGCGGGGACAGACTCCAAAATCGGCGCTGCTGGGGCTACGGGCACTATCGAAGTGGGAAGTGATGCACCGGGGAGTATTCGTTGCGTGCTACTCACTCCGCGGTGGACTGAGCATTGGTGGACTGCGAACGTCCCTCCAGAAAGGAGAAATTAAGAGAATAATGGAACATTGTGAATGTAGTAGAACAGCTCACGGTGGTAGAGTGCAATAGAAACGTCGTTGTAATAGGTGTCACAGCAACTTGAAGACCTACAGTTGATCCGCGTATTTATCTTGTCAGAGTTCAGTAAATGTAATTTCCAAAGTTGTTTCAATTTGATGCTGATTGCGAACCGCTCGAGCTGCAAGCTGACGCCAGTATTATATGGCCTTGTAATATAGAGCGTTTTGTTTAGGACAAGTTTAGAACCAGCAGCTGACACGTCGGAAGGAAACTCGGTGTCGCAGCGAATCGGAATGGAAGTAGCAAGCAAAGTGAGCACGTGGTCGTTTCATCGTTTCCTCCTGCTCTCATGGCTCATTCCGAGAATTTTGTTTCTGCCCTTCCTATTCGCATATCCCCCTCAGTCAGAGAGAACGGCGGCAGATGAGCGATTCTCAGAGGTCAAGGCCAGCATAGACGAGTAATTCTTTCTTCTGTTAGGACGGCGACACCTCATTTGTCTAATGCCATTGAGTAGATTCGAGACCATTTTACTCCCTGAATTCGACTGGACTTTGTCGTGGCATTGACGTTGCAATGACCCTTCGCCTGGATATGCATATAGCGGTACGCACGCTACGACGGAACGGAAGTGAAATGGGAAATGGGATGTCATCGGAAAACGGTGCGGCATACTTATTTTCTTCACTGTTCACCTGATTTTTATCGTGCAAGGGATTGTAGGCGGCTTAGTTCTGGTCCAACAAGACGCGTTTTGGGGCACTGAAGAACAAGTCTATTCTACGACATTGAATATCAACCCCAGTATCGGCCCCAACCTCTTTGAGAAAATAGTACGCTGGCTCTCCATGTTCATCGTCAATTTACCCTAAAAATATTTGAAGCATCTCCTTTCTCCGCGTCTGTTCTGCGCCTCCTAATGCGTGTATATCGATCCGCCCTATGTCGCTTGAACGCACCTCCCGATTTGGAGTCAGGCAGTACTAGAGGAAGACAGCTCGCTCCTCGAGGGATAGTGTACGCTATTTGCGGTTCTTCGCACACGCGGTCTGGACGCTTGGTTGCTTGTTCGCCGACCAGCAATAGATTTACTTAACAATGACATCAAACCAATCAACGAGTCAACGCTCTTTCGCTCTATCGTAATGTGGGTTTGCATCACTGGTATCGCGTGCTATATTGTCTGATTCCGCTTTCCGTCAAGTGGTGGCGTTGTATAATTCGGTTTCCGACGGTCTAGCGTGGTACTATACGTCGGTTCAGTATCTGTAAACGGTGTCTAACTATCCCCGCCTGATCCCCACCATTTACGTTATCTCTACCGACAGCGCGTCGTGCAGGCTTTAATCGTCAGCTGTGGCAGACGCCCAGACATGCCGAGGTCATTGGATATGGACCAAGACCGACCAAGACGATAATACTGTATGTATTTTCAAGCATCCTTGAATTTCACTGCTAACCGACATGTGCAGAAACTAGATGCTGCAGGAACCAACACGGCCTGCATATGTTGATAGCACAGGTGCACGCAGGGCGATGTCATTTTTATGGCATCCCGTCGATGAATTAGAAGTCAGGTCAAGACAACAATCATCACGGGTTGAATCTTCTTCTCATCCTTCAACAGCTACTATCATTATGGTGCCGGTCTCCTATCGTAGCAACTTCTTCCCTCTACGATTGCCGCGGCCTTGGACACATTGCAGCTCTAAAGAGACCGGTTCCGAGGCTCTAAAGGGCCACGAAGAAATTAGTACACCGATATCTTCTAGCCATCGAATGTAAACGACGGACGGCGACCCACGCCAAGCTCCACTTGCTATCAATAGCCCACAGTACGTACGAGGTACGTACCTTCCCAAGCACTCCAGCTGGACGCTTATCTATAAGTAGCGAGCTCGTTGCCGAAAGATGCACACGCTCCTGGACTCTCGGCAGTGCCAGGCAAACTTGGCGGAAGCACTTAAGAAATCGTGCGCATCAGCAGCTCCTGTTTTCGGTCTCCTTCTTTTCACCCTCAACTCGGAATTCGGGATGGACCCTATCCACGAGAAAAAAGCGGGCGTGGGTGGTTCTGGGAGCGATGTTACTAGTCATGCTGTCTACGATGCCGACGCGCCCGCCAAGACCGAGTTTTATGATCCTTCGAAGGAGTCGTTGTGGACGCGTATCGGGCTGTCTTGGGAGAGCTTCAAGCGTGCTCCGGGCGTAACTGGGTGCGTTCTCCTCTGCCTCTATTAGCCGTTCGGTCGCTGAGGCTTTCCCTAGGCAACAAGTCGTTACCGGCCATGCAGACAATGAAGATGTGGAAAAGGATATGCCGATGCTGCAGCCCAAGATGAAGAGCCGCCATCTGAACATGATCGCTGTCGGTTAGTGTTCTATTGCGCTTCCGCTCGATCCGAGCTGAACAGGCACTAGGTGGCAGTATCGGAACTGGTCTTTTCGTCGGCTCTGGTGCCGCTCTGAACAGTGGAGGACCCGCCGGCGTGCTCATCGCGTGGATTATAATCGGTGTCATGTTGATCAATGTTACGCAAGTAAGCGACGCGTGCCTTCCTCCTTATCGACACGCTCATGCCCGCGTAGGCCCTTGGTGAAATGTGTATCTTGTACCCGGTCTCGGGCGGCTTCTACACTCTGGCTATTCGATTTTTGGATCCGTCTTTCGCGTTTGCGATGGGCTGGAACTATGTCTTCCAGTGGGCAGTGGTGCTTCCTCTCGAGATCACTGTCGCGGTGACGACGGTAAATTATTGGAACAACAGTTTGACGGTCGCGGAGTGGATTACTATCTTTTACTTGGTCATCAGTGAGTTCTACCGATATGCACACGACCACGATGAGGTGTTCACATCAACTTTGCAGTTATTGCTTGTATATTCGGGACACTGGGCTTCGCCGAGGAAGAGTTTTGGTCATCATGTTTGAAGCTCTTCGTCGTTGTGATGTTTATCTTCATCGGCATGTGAGAAGCTTCTGCTGTGATTCTCTTTAGGTTTCTGACTTGCTTCGGTAGCGTCTGCGCGGCAGGTGGAGGACCAAGCAGTGGCGAGTATGGCACGTACACGGGTGGGAAGTACTGGAGTAATCCAGGAGGGTTCGCCAACGGATTCAAGGGTGTTTGTTCTGTTTTCGTTACTGGTGCGTGATACACGATGCCCGAGTGTTCTTGCCAATCTAACCTATTGTACAGCTGCTTTCTCATTCGGTTCGCCATCCGCTTTCATATCTGACTCGTGACCGTTGACTTCTCGCGTAGCTGGAACTGAACTTGTCGGTCTTGCGGGTAGCGAAACGCCCAATCCTAGGAAAACCTTACCCGGCGCGGTAAAGGGTACATTTTGGCGTATTGTACGTGTCACTGCTCTTGTCAGTACCCGTGGATTCTAAACTCAATCTCGTCTCACCAGACCATCATCTACGTCACCTCCCTCACTATTATCGGCCTGCTTGTCCCCTACACCGAGCCGCGTCTGATCGGAGGCGGTGGCGCGTCGGCGTCGCCCTTTGTTATCGCCCTCGCCAGGGCTAACATCGATGGATTAGACCGTGAGGACCTTGTGCTCGGTATCATCCTGCTCTTTTCTGATTGACATGCTATGCAGATTTGATCAACGCCACTATCTGCATTTCGGTGTTATCCATCGGTCTCTCTTGCGTGTACGCGGGTTCTCGTACTCTGACGGCCTTGGCGGAGACGGGCTTTGCTCCAAGCATTTTCACGTATGGTATGTAGGGTTCTGGTCTTGGGCGGTAACATGACCGTTGAACTTGGCATGTAGTGGACAAGTCCAGTCGCCCTCTGTTCTCGGTCCTTGCGATTTTGGCGTTCGGTCCCATTGCCTATGTTGGTGTTGCGGAAGACACTAGCAATCAAGTCTGTGAGTGTCGTTTCCAGATACTAAGTAATTTGCGGGCTCATTAGGTTGAAAGTCACGTGGTTGCTTGCACTCTCTGGCCTGTCGACGCTGTTCACATGGCTGTCGATTTGCCTCTGCCAGTACGTCAACGTCGATTTGACCTTCGTCGGGGACTAACTATTTGCAGCATTCGTTTCCGTGCTGCGTGGAAAGCCCAAGGCCATTCTTTGGAAGAGCTGCCCTTCCAGGCTATGGGAGGTATCTGGGGCTCTATCCTGGGTAGCGTCTTAATTATCCTCGTGTTAATTGCGCAGTTCTACGTTGTGCGTAATATTGCCTCTTATTCGCCATTGTGTTCATATGGGCAACCTAGGCGATCTTCCCTATTGGCGCCACCCTAACTGGGGGTGCCGCTGCAGAGTCATTCTTCTCTGCGTATCTCGCTGTCCCGGTTATGATACTGTTCTACGTTGGTGGCTATGTATGGAAGCGACAACGTCCCAAACGCGCTTCTGAGATCGACTTGGACGTACGTCGAGTTTTTTTGATTGTCGTGTGTTGTTGTTTCTGACTGTATGTAATAGTCTGGTCGCAAGTCGTGGTTGACGGTTGAGGAGATGAGAGCAGTAAGTTGGTTGTCACGGATGTGGTTATGAAGATTCTTACCGTGTTTTTATAGTACCGCGCCGAACGCAGGAATGCGCCGTGGTATGTCAGAGTATACCGGATTCTATTTTCGAACTAGAGTGCTGTACAATGTCGTTGTATGACAGGATAAGTTTCTGGATATCAATTTGGTTTCATCTCTCTCAAAGTTCTTCGGGGCCCATGCGATGATCCTCAAGCACACCTCGTTAAATGTTTCTCGACAGCCTGGACTACACGGCGGCGCGGGCCTGCCTACGTTCTTCAGGTACCTGCTACACTGCATCCTCCGACTTGTAATTGACTGGAAGACGAGTGATCCGCTTTCCGCTGCACGACATCTATAGAATTGGACTTATGGGAGTGCGGGACATTGACGCCTACATGATGATCAATTCAGGTGGAAAGCTTAACTGCATTCACTAGGTCGACTTCAATGATCTCATCGGTACTGGATGTCTTGAGGAATTGAAACCAAGCTGTCTTGACAGACTTGCGTCCTTCCCAGTTCGAACACATCTGTCAAACAGATAATCATCGTGGCCCAGAAGAGACACGATTACTATCTAGACGCTTCACGTTCCCGAGTCGTATTCATCGAACGGACGACTTGCTGACAACTATCTGTCTGCTGCGAATCGTTGCATGATCTTCCATGTCCTCACCATTTGTTGATCATGATTCCTTCTATTGCTCAATTGAGCGGTAGCAACCTCTGCGTTTAAGTAGCTTCGGTCGGCACTGGCACTGGCTTCGACAAGCATCATGGCACCCACTCTTTCTGAGGAGCTAGGTCTCAGCGCCACAGACGTCCTGGAGTACCACAAAAATAATCTCAATTCCGACGTCCTCGAACTGTTCTGCCACGGCGTTTATACCTGTGTCTACGTGTACTCTATATTTGAGCTCGGTACGCATTCAAGTTCTACTTCTTCTGGTAGTACATTCTTGCTGACTCCTTGCGACTTAGGATCATCCTTCACCGCTTCGGATAAGAGTACTATAAAACGTCGCGGTTTTCATGCGATTCTCATCACCGTTATGTGGAGCTTGGCTACCGTCATTTTCGGCGTCCGATGGTACTACATCACTAGTACCTACGTCGATCATGGAGACTCGAGGGAGTCGGCTTTCGATTTCAGCGCCTCCGATTTCTCCAGCGCAGTTTCGATCGTTTCGAGGGTATCCCTGTCTATTAATGTTATGATTGCGGACTGCATCCTAGTAAGTTTGAACAAGTCATACCTCTGTCGGAATAGTGGCTTATTATGAAATGTTGTAGCTGTGGCGATGTTGGGTCATCTATGGCGGGTATTGGGTCATCACAATTCTCCCTTCTTTGTGCCTCGTCGCAGAGCTGGGTACCTAATCACCGAGTCTGGCTAGTTTTCATTGCTAAACTTACCATAGTGTCCTGTGTCCTGCTCTTGATCAGTAACTACGACGGAGGATCTGTTGTCAGCCTCGCTGAGATCGACTGGAACATCGTCTACTACTCCATGACCGTCGCTACGAATATCCTCTGCACAGGATCTATCGTCCTTCGCATCATCTACATTAATGGGAAAATTCGAACTTACCGCGGCATCATCGAAATCCTCGTTGAATCAGCGATGCTGTACTCCATCACTTACATCACATACATCGCCGTGTATGCGTATGCCTATAACGACGTGCACTACAACGAAAGCCATTTCTATCCAGGGGCAATGTTGAGCGCGGTCACGGTGAGTCTCGTTCATTTTTATCATGCGCCTTGAACCTGAGGAATTGGTGCTGCAGGGTATATCGCCAACGTTGATTATCGCTCGGGTTGCGTCCGGGAGAGCACGTCCAGACGACTCGTGGAGGAAGGATACCACTTCCAACGTACTGTCAACCCTGCATTTTCACTCTAGCGAATCTTCCCCTGAATCCCAAGTGCACGGCCGCCAGGCTACAAGTGAGTATGGTGATGTGGATGTCAATACAGCGCCACAGGCCATACGTCATACGCGATCGAGCGAGCAAAGCCAAAGGAACGAGACGCCCGAGTCGGAGCGCTAGAACGGAGCGCTAGAACGGGTTGGAAAAGCTGTGAAAGTCGGCTCCTCTATCCTATTCATTTTTTTACACAATCCCGAGTCGCATTGGACTCGGCCTGCGTTAATTCTTCTGTGGGAGAAGAAGGACTAGACTTCAAGTTTTCCGTCTTCAAAACGAGCATGTCTTACTGAGTGCTGATTGTCCGTCGGGAGCTGGCATCATCGAGCAAATCTTTCAAAAGGTCTCTCATGGTCTGCAACACGTAAACCGCATTTTCTAAGTCGAAGGGGTCCCTCATGTGATTAGGTGCATGTCCCAAACGGGAATCGCGTTTTTGTTCTGGCGGTCCGTCTTTTGTTCTTTCGGTCCGTCGCCGAGGCGAGTAAGACAATAAAGCTCGAAGGTTCCAGCCGCGCAGATCATCCGTTAGACAATAAGGAGTACGGAGCTATTCCGCCACGGACTGGAATGACCTGGCTTTTTGTTCTCGCGCAGTACATATAAATGGCGGACGCGGTGTCTTCATCCAAGACCCACACCCACCCATATTCATTCGGCTGGTACTATCACAATGGCGTCTATTGTTTCGTCTCCTCCGCCTACCACGAATTGGCTCACAATGCGTGAGCGTGCTCAGTTGCGCCGAAAGGCCAAAAAGCTCGGCCAACTTTTGGGATCCGTACCTCATGTCATGGACGGCAGTGATATGTCGAATGGTACGTTCACAAAGCAATCATGTCTTTCGATGCTCATTATGAGTAGGCTCTATCTTCTTCGATCTACGCTCGAGCTCTTCGTCTTTGAGTTCGAGTTCATCTGGATCATCAAGTCCCTCGACAGACTCTACGTTTTCGAGCTTATCACGGACGACTTCACTGTCGTCCTACGAACGTCCACAGTCGCGATCCTCCATCCGTGCGCGTCGCGCTTTCTCCGGGGACTCGTGGCCTAAGGCTCTCCCCCTACTTCGACTTTCAAAAGCATCTCAGAGTCTCCGATCCATCCCAGGCTCCCCCGCATACCCAGCGGACGCCCACTATCTATCATTCTCATCTGCTCTATCGTCCTCTGATGAGGAGGAATCAGAGGAACCACCGACACTCAAGATACCGTCCCCCAACACATCCCGTCGCCATAAGATGGACAAGCTGCGGCGGACGCTCGGAGATGGAGTACCACTCGATCTTGTCTTCCCAGCGGACAAGGTCCCAACTCCGAAGTCTTCCGAAGAGCAAACGCCTTTGCCGCCCATAATCGATGTAGTGGCACCACCCCCAGTCACAGAGGCGACCAAGGATCTTCCTCCACTTCCTGCCACCAAGCACTCTTCTCCACGCGATTCTATGTCGTTCCCTTCACCCCATAAAGCGCGTCGGACGGTTAGGCGGAAGCCTGTTCCAGTGCTGATACCAATGCGTGCAGTACCGCCACCACCGCCAATGAGTATCGAAGAGTTGGAACGCGTAATTGACGAGGACATGCAGCGGTTGTATGATATTATAGAGGACGATGGTAGTATCTCGGAGGCACCATCTGAGGGACGTTGGAGCATCGTATCGCCAAGAGAGGACGTACCGCACACATCTTCGTAAATTCATTGTGACGGCGGGGTTTTGTTGCTGGACTTTTTCTAAAATTCTTCTCGAAGAAGACATTTGTACTAGTAGTAATAGCTTGGGGTGTATCCGCGATACGTTTGTCAATACTGTTAAAAGAATGGACGGCCAATAAGTATAGCAAGTGTAAATGCAAAAGGAGTGGAGTAAACCAACGAGCCTAAAGTAAAGAGGCTGCGAAATCAATCTGCGGTATACATTGGAGGTAGTTCCAATGTCTGGCCGGTACGAATACCACTGTCCGTATGTTGTACCACTGGTAGCTCATGCTCGATATTACGGGCCGCAGCTACAGCCTCCCCTTGTCGCTGCTTCATCTCCGCGACGCTTAGACTGTTTCGTTGACTGCCAGTACCCGAGGAAGACGGAGCAGGAGCCGTGGCCGCACCTACAGGAGTGATAGAGGAAGATAATGAACCGCGTTTACTTGTGCTCGAAGTCCCATTCACGTCTCCTAGGGATTGACTGTATTGAGAGAAGGCCGTACCAGTTGGAGCGACAGGGAAATACGACACTCCCCCATTTGACTGAGTCATGTACGGTTCGACTGTCCCAGGTAAGAGTGGTGTAGTACCGGAAGTACCTGTCGATACATGAACATGCATATGTTACTATCTTTCTTTTCCTTACCTGGGAACTGAGGGTAAGGCGGCGCGGGAGGTGGATTAAGCCCTCGTATCCGTCGCCGACGCGATCGGTACCAGAGAAAGAGACCGACGCCGAGAGAAAGGATAGCGATGACACCAACGACAGCTCCGATGATTGCACCGACCGGGGGTGATGAAGAGCCGGAGTCGAATGTGATGGAGGTGGATGAAGCGGAGGATGAAGCGGTCGAGGATATGGTTTGTGTCGCTGGCGCGTCAACCACGTTGAAGTAGTCGATCCAGACGGTTCCTTCTACGTCCTCAAATTCTGTATTGACATGAACCATAGTTAAGACGAGTTTGCTACGCGAGGCTCAGCATGACGCGATTAAGGTCAAAGAATGAAGAGCCGCTTACTGCTCGGTCAGATTAAGCGTTCCCGACTTCCAGAACTCCTGCTGGTATGTGTCGCCACCAGATGATGTATGGTTGACCTGCGTTGCCGTCCCGTCGTCAATCGCGTACGACGTGATGACGCCTAACGAGGAATAGTCATACGTCCCATAGACGATGATTTCAGTGCCTAACGAAGTTTAGTAAAAGAACGATATAGACTACCATAACGTACCTGTAAAGGTCACAGTCAAATAGTCTCCCTCATTCTTGGAGCTGGAGACCGTGGAGTCGTGTTCATGTTCGGTACCGCCATCGACCCAAGAGCCTGTGCGCACGACCGCACTGTCGCGGTCGTCAATCGCAGTGTAGTCGCCCATCTCGATACGGCGGGTGGTGATGGGAGAAGAAAAGAGCTCAGTAACCGTCGGGGCGCTTCATGCTAAGAGTCTGAAGCAACCCTGAGCCATGCTGTTACTTGCGTAATTGTTTACTCTGTCCTAGACTCCTTCGGTATGCTTCATCATCATGCTGATAGCAATGTGTTCGTTTCAAGGACCAAATTCGCCGAGTCCGCCGTGGCTGAGTACAGTAGTTCCTGCAGACAGGAACAGTACAAGGGCAGCATAGACAGAGAACAAGAAAACCGCAGCAGCCAGCGCAACTCAAAGAACGAAACGCATACAAACGCCTTAGAGCCAGACAGCAGAGAATGGGTTTGCGTGAAATGATGGGAGGCAAATGGGAGGATTCACGCTTTTGAAATGGATCGCCGCCGTCGGCAACTTCAAGCGCAGATCCACGGGTGGACTTGGCGCGGTGAGGCACTAAAGTACTGATGCGTCAACGGTCAGAATCGGTCGGATAAACGCAAGCATAGCCAAGCATTTAACCGAATGACTTCCACCGCGCCACTAATGCGTCGCATAAACCCAAGAATTAACCCAAGGACTTCAAGAAGTCAAAGTCACAGTGCCGCACGCCTCAGAGGTGTCCTTGACAAGGCGCGTCCTTGTATAGTGGCGGTGGTGGCGCAGCTGCAAGGAGAAGAGCTCACATTCGAAGAGTCCAAGGAAACGGAGTACAATCGAACAAAATGTATCTAGTCTCCCTGAGAATGAACAAGCGTCGATGCAAGATACGATATAGCGGAAACCAACAATTCAACCCAGTTGAACAAATAAATATGAAGTAGCGCTACCTTTACTCTGGCGTGTACATTGGCGGGATCTCAGGCCTCTGCCCAATACGAATCCCACTGTCTTGATGTTGCAGCGGCTCTTGCTCTGCACGGGTCGCTACGGCCTCCGCCTGTCGTCGCTTCATCTCTGCAACATTATCTGTGACGGGAACGCCCGACGAAGAAGGGCGGGACAAGCCAAAGCTGGCGCGGCGGCCAAGCCCATGACAGTCAAGTGCACGGCTCCCTTACTTGAGCCTCCCGAGGAGCTGACATCTGTCTGTGAAGAACTACTTTGGGGATAGCCCGGCGCCAATGCAGTCGCCGATGATGTGGTAGCGAAATATGGCGAGCTTTGGGCACCCAGTGCTTGCGCCATATCTGGTGGTTGGTATGATGTACTAGTATGAGCTGAAAATCGATTGATAAGTCAAATTGGTCGGTAGGAGTTCCTTTGACACCAACCTGGATCGCGAAATGAAGAGGAGACCCCTGGGGTCGTAGGCGGATTGTATAGAAGTGCACGTCTTTTACGGGCACGGTACCAGAGCCAAAGAGCAATGGCGATGATAACGAGGGCGACTCCGCCGATAATGCCACCTACGATTGCGCCTACAGGTGGCGAGGAAGAGTGGGCACCACTTGTGCTACCTGAAAGAGCAGTGGATGAGCTTCCTGACCCGGATGTGCTCGGGGTCACAGTGGTAGAAGACGTATTCGTAGCTGGGACACTGGTGACGTTGAAATAGTCGATCCAGACTGAGGTTGTGAAGCCCCTGTCCAGCGTGTTAACATGTACCATT
Source organism: Hymenopellis radicata (assembly GCA_015501595.1). Taxonomy (NCBI): domain Eukaryota; kingdom Fungi; phylum Basidiomycota; class Agaricomycetes; order Agaricales; family Physalacriaceae; genus Hymenopellis; species Hymenopellis radicata. The sequence goes on from JADNRX010000173.1 coordinate 90,531, forward strand.
GTCAGATCAAGATGACTGCGCGCTTCAGTGTGAGAAGAAGGACAAGGTGAAGTGCTTACTGTTCAGCCATATCCAATGTCCCAGAGTCCCAGAACTGCTGCCGGTATTGAGGGCTGTCGCCTGACGCGCTATGAGTGACTGGTGTAGCTAGTCCATTGTCAATAGCATACGACGTGACGACGCCGCCAGAGTTCTTGTTGTAAGTCCCATATACAATGATTTCAGTACCTACGGAAGTTCACCTTCAGTAAGTAAGGGAAAAAAGGCGACACCAAAAAAACCTGTGAACGTGACCGTCAGGAAGTCTCCCTCGTGTGTTGAGCTAGACAACGTGGAGTTGTATGAGGCTCCAGCCTCGTCGTCAAACCATAGGCCTGTGCGCACGACGGCGCTGTCGCGGTCGTCAATCGTCGTATACTCAGCCATTGGTTGGTGGCCTGATTGGGGAGAGGAAGAGGATATCTCACTTTTGACTCTCTCACACTATTGCAGGGTCACCACCCACACCGCCGTGAGCACACCCACACCAGGGAAAGCACGCCCACACTCGGGAGGAACGGTGTCTGATTCTAATTGTCCGTCTGATACTTGCGGTATCATATCATGGCGCTTAATCAGTTACGACACTACAATTGACTTGACACGTACGCGGAGTTCTTCTGTCTCGATGCGTCCTGTCGACGTCAATGGCAGGTGGAGTGTGAGTTGAGGTTGAAGACGCGAAGTTGGAGATAATCTTCTAGACGACCACAAGTGCAGCATGTATTAGGGCTGCCTGGTGAAATGGATGCTGGTGGACGACCACATGTTGTTAACCCTGTACAAAGAGTTGATGGCAGTCTGCAGATGAATACCATACCGCTACAAACTGAGATGATCTGCAAAGTTCCGCGTGGCATAACTGCTTTTCCGTGTTGTATCAGATGTCGGGAGACTACGAGGCAAGTTGAAAGGGGGTAAACGACGGCGTTTAACCTTCATTTCCGTGATTCGCATGACTGGCCAGTGGCGTAAGTTCGTGCCTTCAATGGTTTGAAGGATCAGTCCGAAGTCATTCAGACTAGAGATCTCGAAAGGGAACGTAAGCTGTTGATTTAATTCCAGAAATTGCATCGTGAAAAGTCTTTGAGAGCGTTATGTTGAGAATTGGCGATGGGCGTTTGAAAAAAGAACAGACAGGATCACGTGTTTCTGTTCCGACTCACCCGGATTCATCGTGAGTACTTTCGAGAGGTATGACACTTTTGCATGCACCCGAGGCTTGGCGCGGGGGCAGCCAATTAAGTTAGTCGCGCGGTGCGCTAAGAAGCGTTCAAGAAAACAGCATTGGGGCCAGAAATTACCACGACCTAGTACCTTGCACTGGTAAATTGAAGAATGGGATAACTTGAAAGTCGTGCAGAATAACACGGTACACGTCTTCAGAGCCTAACGAACGCAAGAACACGACTACACTACAAAGTCCCAACTTAGCTAGAAGTCCGAGTTTTAAGTACTTATTTCCCGTCCATGACCAAACTACCCAAAGTCCCAGGAATTGTTTTACGCATCCCACATACACACTCCGTTGTACAGCTTACACCCTGGATTCCACGCATCTAGTCGCACAGATACCAGCTGCTGTTCAACTTCTTGAAGCAAAAGAAGAGGGGACTCACAAACTTCACACTTTCCCTTCCGACACACGGCGCCCTTCACACCTGCATCGCCCTCACAGTCGTTCCCGCACCATCCGCAATTCTCTACATCGTGCTGCAATGAAACACATTCGTACCCGAAGTTGTGTGGCGGCGCATTTCGTGCCTTGCGCCACCTAGGATCCAAGGGCTTTAGAAGGGGAAGCAGACATAAACGGAAAGAAAACGAAGGGCTTGCACCAGGTCTACAATGTGTGTCAGCCTTCGAGGGGTGGGAATGAATGAATGCCTACCTGAGACCGGCCGTCCTTCCAAGTCGCACCATGGCCAAGTTACTGCCAGTCTGCTTGCACTTGCAGCTCCGAGAATCGATCGGCATGCGTACTATGAGCAAGAAGCGAAAGAAAGCAAGGCTTATGAATTTTAACAAGAGAACAAAAGGCGCATCTCGGAGATCACTTCATGGGAAGGGAGTATATAACCAAGTCCAATGATGTCCGTTATTGAAGCGGCGAAGATACGGCGTGACATGATGGTCGATGTCAGGACCCGCTGATTTAGACCCCACAATATGGGTTTAAGTCGCATAGACGCCAGAGTATAATGATGGTCGACGTGTTCCAAGTCGGACGCCGTACTTTCATAGGAACGAGAACAAGTAGCGTGGCAACAAGAAGCCATAGTCACTGATGCAGAGAAGGAGCGAGGACAAGTCGTAAGGGACCGGTCGTTTGGAACGTGAACATCACAGGTAACGTCAACCGCGCAAGTCAAGTCTCGACTGGACGATGAGGAACAAGGATCAACAACCTCGGCAAGACCTGCGTGTCAGCTCCTCTGGCTCTGAATGCAGCCGCGTCCACCGAGACGGAGGTGGTTAGAACGACGAAGAAGGCGAGGAGTTTGAAAGACATAGTTGCAGTGGAGATGACGGAGTCTGATGAGAACAGCGTCGCCATTTACTTATCCCTTTTCACTATACACGGTCCGTCGGGGTACTAGTACCTTAGCTATTTATTTAGCGTAGGCGGAATCAATATTGTAACATTGTAACAAGAAGGAGCCGAAGCCAGCCTGAGGGAAGGAACTGGTGTTATTCTGCGGTTGAGGATATGGCTTATATAGACCAACTAGAGATGGCTCTGAATCGTCGAACCCGCCCGTTCGCGTGCTTTCAGACGCTGTCTGTGGGCGCGTGCGAGGACCGCTGTATCTCGATTTTATGTGAGAGCGTTAGTGACAAGGCCTATAGGTAGATCTGTAACTTTTAAGATGAAAGAGTCTGTTAACATGATAGGATAAGAATAGAACCAGCAATTTACCGTGGAAGCGGAGGAACCACCCGTCAAGGCGAACGGACTCGGAGCGCTATTCTTGGGCGCCGAGTGTCAAAACCACGAAGACTTTTCAAGTCTACGGCTGTTGATAGCAGAGCTTTTGAAGGACCCAGTTATTGAGGCAATACCCAATGGGTTTTACTAGCTTTGTAGAATTACGGCAAGAATTGAAAATGCATCCTGTGCAACTTGAAGCTTGAAGACGGAGACGTTTGAAAAAGAGGCGGCCACAATGATGCCAAAAAGGCCGAGGGATACCAGGAGCTATCGAACTATGATATCTGAGACTCGGAGGGTGCACGGGGAGTATGCTTGAGGGCAGCATGATGGAACTAGTGGGCCGATCACACCTTTACCACCGACCACCACCATCACCGCGGCTCCCTCATTCTCGCCTCGCCGTCGTCGTTCTCGCCGCCGCCGCCGCCGCCGCCGCTGCTGCTCCCGTCGCACCGTGCTCCGTTCTGGCCGTATCAATGACGCGTTGGAAAGCGACATCTGCGTCGCCCATTTGTATGCCCCCCACATGTCCCTCGCTGGAGATTGTTATCGTCCACGCGTCGTTAAACGCGTCTTTATTTGCCATTCCGGAATGGGCGGTCGCGAGTAGACATTGGACGGCGAAAAACAATAGAGCGGGCGGACGTCTGTGCTCGCCGTTGTTTATCACCGATGTGTAGCTCTGATCGACACGGCCGACTGACACGCTTCTGGCCATACGAGTGGTTTTCGGGTGCGTTTTCCTCGCTGTCTCGGGGAGCACGGCTTGATTTCCTTAAGCTCGCCCAGTTTACATCCGAAATACCGTCGAGGGAGCTATGCGTCCGAAATGGTGCGTATTGTCCTCGTTCAGTCGCCGCCGTCCTAACTTCCTGTTTTCAAGTTCCCTCCTCGCGCCATTTGACGCATGTCGACACCATGAATCTGAATTTGTCTCCTGCACCTTGTTTCATGTTTTTCGAGACCGCTCCGCTGCTTTCATGTCACTCAAGCAAGCGGGTTCACCATGCGCTTTAACCCAATCCACCAAGCGTTTCGGAGGTGTTCGAATTCAAAGACCAATGCATGCACGTTTGACCGAACGGCGCGCGATGCATGCATCTACTTGGACGTGGTACGCTGCCCGTTTGTCTCTTTCCAAGTCCGCTGACTTTTCTATAGGTTTCCTTGCCGATCTTCATGCTCCTTTGTTTGAACTCGACCCCGTCGTCGCATCATCATTTCTTTGTCCCCGCTCGTTTATTCCTCGATCTTGTCCTTGATAGCTCTCCCATTAGATTTACTTGTTCGAGGTCTCAGATTGTTGGACCAGTTGAAATGCCAGGTACTACTTGAAAACTAATCATCTCGTCGTAGCAACCTAATACGTTTTCAGCTTCGTCGTACACCATCACGACTTGGTTTAAGATCGTCTTACTCTTCGGCTTCCGACGTTCTAGTGTACATCCGATATCCGAGACATCCGCAACGCCCCAAATAGCGCGAGCCGTTGCGAAGCTTCCCATGACTGTCTCCGCGGGGCAATCAGCGACGAGGTTCTCACACGCTGTCCAACTGCCTATCTTCGGCGCTTATCGATGACCATCTTGAACAGAGGCGCTCATCTCCCTGGTACTGATACGCAGATTCCAGTGGGCTGCTCCCCTCCGAAGTCCGGTATCCTACGCCGTGAACCGCAATGCAACTCTTCATGAGGAACGTCCCCTCTAATATGCGAGAGGATGATCTCAAAATTACCCTCGCGAGATACATCCATCGACCCCCATTCCGAATATCGCCTCCTCTTAATTTCCACATTCGTCTTTTCCGAGCCAACAACAAGAAATGGCGATGTGGTGTCCTCACACTGCCGACTGCCGCTGACGGAGAGATGTTCATCGTCGCTTTTAGTCAAGGCATCGTCGTCAGCGGTGTCACGCGTGTACTCTTTTCACGCAATGACCCATCGAAAAGGCCAGAGGACACTGCTCTCATCGCCCAGGTTGCAGCGACACCTTGGGCTGATCCCGCTGCGCTGCAGGAGGAAGCGGAGAAACGTCGGGTTGAATCAACCGAGATTCCGCTCCAAAGCTTCTCGTTTGGGCGACTCACGCGGGCTGGAGAGTTCTCTATTGAGGCGGCAACAAGAGGCGACGCGACGGTGTGTTGTGATCCGCAACATCGGCGCGTGCGACTTTCACTCCAAAAAGAGTCCGATGCTGAGGAGATCGTCTTCGAGGTACCCAGCTATACATGGTTTCGGGCGACCCAGATTGTAATGATCTGTCAGCCTGATATGCTGGGTGCTTCATATGATGTGTTTCTTGAGGCTAGCGCCCCGCCGGTGTTCGAAGCAGCGAGCTCAATGATGGATGACTCTCCCAGCGAGCGCTGTGAATCCATTTATGGTCGTATACCTATGGCGAACGTGGGACGACTTGTATGCTTGACATTTGGCAACCAGGACAACTTGGACATGTTCATTCGGCGTTGCAGGCACTCCCTCCATATTCACCACTTCGTTCATTTTCATATTCCCAAGGTTTATCGCGACATCTATAATTCAGACCGCGAAAAGCAGTGCCAAAGTTTGCTTGCGAAGCTTCCCTTCCCATTGGCGTTTGAGGCGGACAAGGCTCTGGCTGCCGGGGTCCTCGACCCGCCCGAAGTAATTCACCTCTTCGATACACTAAAAAAGCTTCATGAGGAGAAAAGGGACGAAGCGCCGGCAATCTTTCGCTGGTTCATCGCGCACATCCCGGCGCCGTCCTTGAAGAATCTGGGCAATTTGTCGTTGAAAGATATGCGGATGGCGTTCTCTCAGGTGGCGAGCGTAAAGAGCAAGAAAAGGAATCGGAGGCAGAGGGGGAGGGCGGCTGCTCAGCGTCGGCAGCGACAGCAGCAGCAGCACTTTCAGCCACCACAAGGGCCACAGCCCGAGGAGACACTCTCAGATCCAACGCTCAGTGACCTCTTGAACCTCGCGGTGAAGGTATACGCGCCCGAGCACCCCCGCACGAGTCGGCTTATGGCGACACCTACACCTGCCCTGTACCAGTCTTACCACATGATACTTGCGCCGAGTGCGCGCATCCTTGAAGGCCCGCTTCCCGACCAGTCGAGCAGCATTCTACGCCGGTTTGGCAACAATGATAATTTCCTGAGGATTACGTTCCAAGACGATAACCGACTTACGCTTCGGCAGGATACAACGTTGAATATTAGTATCAAGGCACTGTTGGCTTCGAGATATAAGCGCGCACTGACGCATGGAATTCATATTGCTGGAAGGGAGTTTGAGTTCTTGGGATACTCGATGAGCGGGTTGAAGCAGCATTCGGTATTTTTTGTGGCACCGTTTTGGTTCGATCTACCGACGGGGAGGACATTGATGACTGGGACTGTCATCAGGGATACTCTGGTAAGCTTTCAGGCCTTGCTCTCTTGGTATCTGTGGTTAATGGATACTCTATCAGGGCGACTTTTCGACGATTGCTAAAAAACCGGCATTACTCGCTGCTCGTTGGGCTCAGGTGTTCTCCGCATCGTCTCCTTCCATCACGCTGCAGGCGAGCGAGATTGAGCGGATTGACGATCGTAGGTCGCCGCAAGGATCGCTTTTTACAGATGGGTGTTCGCCATGTCGGCGGAGCTTTGCAGAGCGGCCTGGGAAAAGTTGAAGGGACAGCAGAGGTCAGCTACCCGAGCTAAGCTCATACCGGTGTGTTTCCAGATTCGCATGGCGGGAGCGAAGGTAAAGCCGTGCTGTGTTGTAGCTATGCTATTGCTAATGAGCTGTATGTAGGGTGTCATCTTCATGGACCCCACGCTATCTGGACGTGTGCTGTGTCTCCGCCCATCGCAGACAAAGTTCGAGAGCACGACGCTGACGCTTGATTGCATCGACGTCGGCGCGGCCTATCAAGATGTTCCTCAATCGCCCGCTTATCATGCTTCTCGAGCATTTAGGCGTCAAAGACACGGCCTTCATCTCTCTACAGGATGATGCCATAGAGAGTGTCGAGCGCATCCGGATATCTTTCCTTGAGTCGTCGAAACTCTTCCAGCAACATGGGCTGGGGACGTCGTTCCGCCTTTCGTCCTTGTTCAATAACTTTGTCAAGGTACTCGATTTGGAGGATGACGACGTCAAGCAAGGCACGCTGCAGTGCGATCTACTCACGACGTCGTTGGCATACGCTGCCACGCACGTTTTGAGGGAGCTCAAATTTCGTGCGCGTATACCCGTTCCGGGATCGTACACGTTGATTGGGGTTAGCGATGAGTGGGGGTGTTTGAGGCCGGGCGAGATCTTCGCTACTGTGCGGGATGAGAGGAATGGGGTGCATAAGAAGATTGAGGGCAACGTGCTGATTACGAGGTCACCTCAGATTCATCCCGGGGACGTCCAGTTTGTCAACGCTGTGCGACGGCCGGAGTTGGAGCATCTTCATAATGTGGTGGTTTTCTCATGCGAGTGAGTTCCTGCTTCTCGATTGTGTCTCGTTCGTGAGCTCAGTTTTATCAGAGGTGAACGAAGTCTACCATCTTGCCTCGGAGGTGGTGATCTGGATGGAGATATCTACAACATTATCATCAACGTCAGTTTCCTTGCGACGTTTAAGTTTGAAACTCGATTGAATGCATTGTAGCCGGACCTCTTTCCCAAGCGCACTGTAAAACCTGGGTCATACAAAGGACTTCCTCACAAGGAGACTGCGGAGCCGTGTACGGTCGCGGACGTAGCTGATTTTGTTATCGATTATGTATGTTCAACTCTCACCGTTTATCTATCTACCGTAGCTCACGTTCTGCTTAGTTGGAAGCGGATCTGGTGGGCATGATTGCTAATCGTCACTTATGCATTGCGGACACAAATGAACAAGGGCCGGAGTGCGCAGATTGTCTTCTCTTGGCGGAGTACGCCTCTCATGCTGTCGATTTTCCCAAGACCGGCAGACCTGTTGATTTTAAAGGGCTCCCGAAGGCACCTTCCCCATTGAAGCCCGACTTCCTTTCGACTGAAGTCACGGACCTTACCGCGGGCTCTTCCTTCTATCCAAGCGCTAAGATTCTTGGCCAACTCTTCCGACGTGTACCTTTGAAAGATGACACTGTAGAAGATGCATCTCCGTCGTTTGGGCCTTTGATCACTGAGGCCTTGGAGGACATGGACGAGCAGGCTCAGCGGCGTCTTGGGTTGCCCTCGATTTGGGATGGCTACGAGGCGCTGGACCAGGAGATGGATGGGTTGCTGGAGACGTATAAGACGGATCTCCTGACGATCGCGCAGGCACATACGATGTCGAAGCAGCCTAATGATAGGTTGTCGGAGGCGGAGCTTGTTAGTGGGACGATTCAGGCAAAGTGGGCGGACCATCATAAGCGAAGGGAGACGGTGGCGTCGATGAATCTTCAGGTTTGTTTACTGCTTATCTTTGTCTGCATCGACTGATTGAATATGCTGTTATCCTTTAGACACAGCAGTTGACTAAAGCCGTCCGTCGAGAATTGCGAAGGGTGGAAGCGCCGCCGGCTGCGGCCGAGGATGGGATCGTTGACGAGGATGATGATGATGAGGAAGATGACGATGATGAGGACCGGTTGTCGAACAGAGACATTGAGGCGTTTGTTCGTGCTGGCGCTGCCTGGCGGGCGGCAGATGATGAGTTGGCTGAGAATCCGCAAGCGTTTGGTGCTTCGAGTTTTGGGTTGATTGCGTTGGGTGTCATGCTGGAAATTGTCAAGAAGGCGCGCAGGATAGCGAGGTATTGATCAAGGAATTTGTGTAGGGACTCTGAAAGTTCAGGGCGTGTACGATATTTGATGATGAAGGTCAACTTGAATGTACTATATTTCGCACAAAGAGCGCTTTGCACTGCCGCGAGGGACAGGGCGGTGGCAGTGTAGAAAATGGCCTAAAAATAAGGCCTTGAAGAGCACTTTGTGCAGGAGATCATTGATGAGAAGGGGAAACACGAGAAGAAGCAGTTCCTGGTGCGGTGGAGAGGTTACGACACATGGTTGAAGGGAAGCGAACAGAACGAATGTGAAGCGTTGGACTTGAGTGGGAGGAATTGCAACGAAACGGGATGAAGAAGAGGAAGAATAATGTAGTACTTATGACCAGTGAAGGAGAAAGGGAGGGATATAAGTAACACCAAATTTTTCATTTTCAACTAGAAATCCAGAGACACGACTAGTAATTAGTAAACGACACGGTCGACGTACTCCACCTGATATCGCCAGGGATCAAACTGGTCAAGACGCGTGCGCGGTAGTCCTTAAAGAAGTTTACTAAGCCGATGAAGAACACGACGCTGGATAAGGAGCTGTTGGGTTGTCTATTTGGTGTCGAACGCAGACTCACATCGAGAAACGCGTACGGTACCCAGGCGTACTGGAGGAGAGGCGCTAGTCTTCAGGGGTTTACGCAAGACGAGGAGTATCCCGTTTTGGGTGACGTGTTGTTTGGCTAGGGCTTGGAGGGGATTTGGGGCTGGGGATCTGGTTACTTATCTCTTGACCACCACTTGTACTCGATATCGTCGCCGCATTAGAGTGTGTTCTTGTCATCGTGTGTGTTTCCTCTCTTTTCCTTTTCTCTCTTCGTATCCGTACCCCAGTCTCGGTCTTTCCGCCTGGTGTTTACGTCGTCGTTTTACGACAGGTTTTCAACTTACAACAAGCAGGCGAGGACGTTGATATGGAAGGAGATCCACCAGACGAGCCGTACGCGAGGCCTGCTCATAGTGGACCCAGCCCCGGAGCCACGACTTTCCGTTGCGAGCGTGGCAGGAGCGGAAGGTTTGTCTGTCCAATCAAGGTCAATACTGTCATTGTCACTTGAATTGTTCTCCTGACGCTTTACAGCGTTGCGAGCAAGAGTTTTCGGATACGACCGCCCTCCGCCAACACATCGAGTCGCGGAACCACCTGGGTTGGGCCGCTGTCCCCAGCGTCAACGATCTCGGGCATCAGACTACCCCCCTTCTTCCACTTCTGCAATGCCGACCCCCCGAACCAGATATGTCCGATGAAGAGATGGCCGAGCTAATTCGCGAGGAGAATGAATCCATCGCGGAGCGGCTGCGACTCGCGGGCATAGAACCTAAAGTCATTCCAGAGGCACGTTTAACCACAAATCATGAAATTTTGGGCTGACTTGTTCTCAGAAGGAGGATAATGCCAGATTTTGGCGAACCCTTGCGAGGTTGAATCCTTATGGCCGGAGAGCCATCGTTACGGCCGACTCTAGGTGTTACTCCTGCCAGGCGAAGTTTGGTAATGTCAGTGACCATTCACCATCCATTCCTTTCGCACTAACCACCGTCAATTTCAGCAACAGGAGCTGGAGGACCATATGCGTGCGAACATTCGTCACCTGAAAAGAGGGCGAGACGCCAGAGGTATGGATGTACTATACTATGATGAGAATGATTTGGACTAAGCCGGTCGGTGACCATGTGTACTCTTGAATGTGGCGTGATTCTACCGTGTACACGACACTTGTTAGTGTCTGCTACCATCAAACTTCAATGATAGATACTAGATAGATAGAGAAAGATTAAATTTTAAAAAGTCTAAAGAAATGGAGAAATGCCAGAAAGATTAACTTCTTCAAAGAGCCGCTTTGCACTGCCGTGAGGGTGTTGGGGCGGTGGCGGTGTAAAAATAGCCAACCTCCTCACTCGTCGGATGACCATCATCATCGATGCATCATCATGAGAGGGCCGACGTACATTTCATTCGTCTCAGAGAGGACCTCGGGACTGCCGTGTCGCCCGCCATTCAAACTGTCGACAAGAAAAATGAGTCCAGTTGACTCGCAAGGTTTTGTTTTCTTCTACCGTCACCACAGGATTCTGAGTTACTGGTCAGAAGTTGACAGTTTTATCGCCCTCCCCATTCGCGACCACGGCATATCAGTCCCTACATCATAGACCGGGCTTCAAGACCCGGGGAAGGGTGGAGCGATGAAACGATGTCGGGTCTCCACCCTGATACCGTTTCGTCTAGCACGGAATCAAATGCTACATAAGAGCAACCGCGCTTACCTTGTCCTTTTCTTATTCCCTTCATTCTTCTTATTATTTTCTTATGATGCGGTCTATTTCATTCTCTTTCCTATTTACCGCCGTCCTCTTGGGCTCTTCGACCGCGTCTCCTTTGCGAAAACGCGCCTATGGTGTCACACACGAGCGAGTGAAGTAAATGCCCAGACTTTCGACTATATCGTGGTTGGGGCGGGGTTAGCTGGGACGACTGTGGCAGCGCGTCTTGCGGAGGATTCGAGCGTGTCGGTTTTGCTGATCGAGGCTGGCGCAGACGATCGCGATGACTCTCGCGTCTATGACATTTACGCGTACAGTCAAGCCTTTGGCACTGAGCTGGACTGGGCTTGGAGCACTGACCAAGGGAAGACCATGCATGGGTAAGCTTTTCTTATCATGAACATGCAACGATGTTGATTCCCAGTTCTTTAGTGGAAAAACCCTTGGTGGCAGCACGTCAATCAATGGCGGTCATTATACCCGTGGATTGGCCGCTCAATACGACGCTTGGCTCTCTTTGTTGGAGGATTCAGACGCGAATTCTGGATGGGACTGGAACGGAATGTTCTCCTACATGAAGAAGGTGCGTTAATTAACGATACCTCTCTTAGCGATGCTTATATCTGATCCTTTAGTCCGAAACGTTCTCCGCACCAAATGACCAGCAAAAGGCAAAGGGGGCTCAATCCAATTCCGATTATCATGGCACCAGCGGACCCGTTCAAGTTACATATCCCGATCTCATGTACGGTGGACCTCAGCAGGGTAGTTTCGTCGAGACCATCGTGAACTTAACCGGTATCGAGCACTCTCCTGATACCAATGGCGGTGGGGCCAATTGTGTATCCATTACGCCCCTTGTAAGCGCTCTATTCTCACTCCGTTCGTTACAATATTAAATCTTAGCACAGACGCTTGACTGGCACGACGGCGACCATCGTTCTTCCTCTTGCCAGGCTTACCTTACCCCCGTTGAGGACATTAGGACAAACTGGCTCACCTTGACGACCTACCATGTGTGTCAGTTTAATTTAGCTCTTGTAGGCTTTCATCTAACGTCATGATAGGTCACCAAGATCAACTGGAAGGAGGGAAGCAGCCCACTCGCTGCTTCAGGCGTCGAGTTCCAACGCGAGGGATCCGCCACCAAGTACACCGCGACCGCCAACCGAGAGGTTATTGTCGCTGCCGGCGCCATACAATCTCCTGCGCTCCTCCAGCTATCTGGAATCGGCGACTCGGATGTGCTCTCCCCTCTCGGCATCACCACTCAGCTTGAGCTCAAGCAAGTGGGCAAGCACCTTCAAGAGCAGACCATGAACTCCCTTGGTGCGAAGGGCAACGGATACGACTATGGAGGACAAGGTCCTTCTGACGCTATCGCGTACCCGAACATCTATCAAGTCTTCGGCGACGACGCTCAGGCTTCGATTAGCAAGATCCAGGACAACTTGAGCTCGTGGGCCGCTAGTCAAGCGAGTGCTGGCGTCAGCCAGGAAGCACTGGAATCCATCTTCGGTATCCAGGCTGATCTGATCATTAACGGTAATGGTTAGTCGTCGCCTACCACCGCTTTTGTCAAGCTTCTGACTGACGCTTCATCTAGCCCCCGTCGCAGAGCTCTTCTTCGACAGCGGATATCCCGAGTGAGTCGAAACTTTATGCAGGCTTCGAATCAGCTAACCTCTTTCCAGCGACCTTGGTATCGACTTGTGGCAACTCCTTCCCTTCAGCCGAGGAAACGTTCAAATCACGTCCGCCGATCCCTTCACTCAACCTGCCGTTACCGTCAACTACTTCTCCGTTGACTGGGATCTCGATGTTCAAATCGCTGCATGCAAGCTCGCCCGCAAGATCCTGACCTCTCCTCCGATCAGCACTCTCTCTACTGGGGAGACCATTCCCGGTTCGGCAGTCGACGGTTCAGACGACAGCTGGCGCAATTGGGTCTCCAACGGCTTCGCAGCGGTCGCCCACCCCGTCGGCTCGCTTGCGATGATGAGGAAGGATCTCGGCGGTGTCGTCGGCGCGGACTTGAAGGTGTATGGAACTGCCAATGTGCGCGTGGTTGACGCGAGTGTTATGCCCACACAGGTCAGCGCGCATCTGTCTGCTACGCTGTATGGGATCGCAGAGAAGGCGGCGGATTTGATCAAGGCGTCGTGGTAGATGTTGCTTTGATGGACTGTTTTACTTATGATGTGTGATATCACCCACCACTCGTTACTGATGGACTTTATATTACGATTCTGACTATTCGTGTTTAGGACAGAATACTTACTGTATATGAATGATGAATATGCTTCGAGGCAGGAAGAGGGTGGTGGAGAGTCCGGTGATGGAGGATGAGGGCGTGGGGAGTGAGAGTGGGTCGGAATCTTAGGTTAGTTAATGGAGGACGTATAGACTAGTATTCGTTACCAACACTGTTTGGGAGAAAATTATTAACCTATTCCCTTCTTTGGCTGCCGTCTGTGCCCCGTTTTCGCGGCTTGAGCTGCCGTCGAGTTTTGCACTTTGGTCGTAGTTTAATTTCTTGAAAAATGCGAGAAGTCCAACTGAGGTTTTTGTAATTTTGTGCATAGTCTCCCCTCCCGAAGGTATCAGGGAGCAAAAAAAGAAGTAGGGGTGTACAAATCGTACTACGAAGGTGCGTGACCGGGTATGTACAGTGTGGCGCACAAAAAAAGAACCGACAGCAAGTACCAACTGTGTGGAAGCTGAACGCCGCGACATTCAGTCAAGCACGCTCAGACGCCAGGGGTCCACACAGTCCACGGTAGGTGGTCGTCATCACCATGGTACTCGCTCCAGTATAAGAGAGGGAGAGGGGACATGGGAGGACATGCCTGGCGTCTGAGCCCTCTTTATACTCTCTGCGGTGGCGGTGCTGTTGGTCGTTTGTTGATGGTGGCAGTGCTATCTGTTCGTTTGTTGATTGCTTTAGAGATGACGACACAGGCGCTTGTTGACCCGAACTGTGATTTCGAGTGTCGTCTGTTTCCCGTCCCCTCAGCATGACTTGAAAGGCCTTCTCTGGACCTTTTGAATGATGTATACATGTCCGTAGTTGCCAACATACGACGTTGGTGATTCAACACTCAAGTCCTGGCTGTCCGTCGACCTGCGGCGCACAAGTGTGGCACGATACATAACCCTAGCAACACACGTTCGCTCTCAGCCGAATTGGTCTCCGCATGTCTTGAGAATCTTAGTGAGGTCTATCCCTTATGCCGATTGAAATCCTCTAAAAATCCGAACTTAATGGATGTAAAATCATTCAGAGAACACTAAGTGGAAAGAGAACAAAAGACAAGACACGTTCGCAGAATTCGCATGCTCAGGTACCTCCATTGAAAGCTTGAATTCGGTGATCACGGGTCCATGGACTTAAGTACTCTCCTTACTACACTCCCATCATGTCACCCCGAACGACGAGCTCGATGTCCATCATCACATAAACACCGCGACCCATCCTAATACCCGGAAGAACCGAAATCAAAATTGCATCGCCTTCAAACGGCCTTGAGATGATGGCGGCGAAGTGTTGCTCGCCGCAGGGCAAAAAGTTCGTTAAATTCCGACTCACTAACTTCCTTGAATCTGACGGATTTCTAGTCAGTCTTCGTGTTGGCAACGGCGAGTCTTACCTGTTCTTAGAATTTCGTACCCGCTCAATTTGTCCAGAAATGGATTCAGCGAAGCCCGACGTGGCGATGAGGTCCTGCGAGATGGGTGGCACGCGCTTGAGGTTCGCTGAGTCTTCAGCGCGTCTTCCGCGTGTATCCGGCTAACTGATTCCCTGTCAGATCCGACCTCGAAGACTCCCAATAGAACCTTCACCGTCAAGCTACCACGTCGCATTCCAAGCCCACTCGACCGGAAACGGATCCTTGAGCCTTCACCAGCGAGATGTCGCTCGCCGCGAGGCAAAAATGTCGGTGAATTTCTCTCTATTTCCGCTGAAAATCTGACATTTCTCGCGTTAGTCAGTTTTCCCCTTGGAAACGGTGAGATTTACCTTTCCGTTCATGGTACCCGCTCAATTTCTTCAGATTTGGATTCGGAGTTACCCGACGCCCCGACTGATGGCGGACTATGTGACGGCGGGGTCCTGAAAGACGGGCGGCGTGAGCTCGGCTTGCTTGAGGTTCGTGTTATTTTGACTTCCGTTTCATTCTGTTCTAACAATTTCAGGGCAGTTAGAGGAACATCCATTGTCGCAAAGGTAAATCTTACCTCCGAGTTCATACCTTCTCAAGAAACGGGGTCGTGACCCGCGATAAACACGTCAGAGCAACGCGACCCCATCCGTACTTGATGGAGCAAGTCCAATTGTGATTCTGCGGGATCGAATGAATGGCGGTACGTCACCTTTTGGTTCAACTTCGAATCTTGAACATTCCAAGCAGGAACTTTAAGCGATGAAGACGCCAAACATCCCGACCAGAGCGCGATTCGAATGCCAAGAGTTCCCGACTGCCTTGTATTCATCTCTGGCGCCAATCTCGCTCCATCCCGACTTGGACTCACACCCGTTGCAAACCTTTCCCGGCAAGGGCAGCGACAACCCAAATGACCGAGATAAAGGTTAGAATCTTCATTATTCGGCCTCCATTCAGTGCTGAAAGATGCACAGAAACGAATATCAATTCGGCAAAATTACGCCACATGCGAACTCGAACCATACGTCGCCCCATTTGGAGCGTGAGTCCGATCTGGATCTGAGGTAATTAGTTGCTAAGTCCGCGGTCTCGGCTGGGCATGGTACGTCACCTTTTTTTCAACCCTCTTCGAAAGTTCAACATACCAACTAGGAAATTATCAAGAATAACCTCCTAAGAGCTGCGAGCGCAGAGCGATACGACATACCAGTACCTCTCATCAACGTCGCTCGTCGTCTTCCTCGTGTCCACCAGCCCGCCGCCGCGCGAAATCCAACATCATCTCGGCAGGCCCCCGACTCGGCAGCGCCCACTAGATTGATCAACCGTTAGCAACAGAGAGGGAAGACGTGGCATATGGCACGTCTATCACGCATCTAATGACCGCATCACTGACACCGTTCTAGACCCAGGAGAACGCCCACCAGTCCTCGCGACGACGCGGTTTACCTATTTCAGTCGCCACAATCATCGCCATCGATAACGACCCCTTTTGGACGGGATCCAGATTTGAATCTGAGGGAATTCAGCTCAACTCCGTGGCCTCGGGTCATACAGGTACGTTACCTTTAAATTGCACTTCGAAAGTTGAACAGCCCAGTTAGGAAATTGGCGTCAAGATGACCAGCTGGACAACGGATGCTTCGTCAAGACGTCGAGCTCGATGCCGCTATCGGCGCTCTTCCACGATCCCGCCCCCCACGCTCAGCCAAAATCCGAACTCCCAGTCGCCGTCACCATTTCTTCCAACCTCCCGAGGTCAAACCCGCTGTCAACCCATCGTCACTATGGCGAAGTTTGAGAAGGAAGGTGAATGTACCTTCTCCTCAATCGCGTCCTGCTCAATCTCATCTAGAACTACGCATTCCAAGCGGGAATGACGCCACATTCCAACACGAACCATAATCTTCGCCCAATTCGGAACTTGATGGCGATTCGATCTGTTCATGGGTCAGCTCCGCGGTACAATTTCGGATGAGGAACAAACGGTACGTCACCGTTCTAGTCACATTCTAAAATCTCATCATACCATTTAGGAAACTATCTTCAACGACACATTCCCGTCATCGCCAAGGAGTCGGCCTGCGACGTCTTGCCTCCTCCACGTAGTCGTCGTGCCCGCCGGCGCTGGATCCGCCGGTCCCGACGAGGACTGCAAGAATTGTTGCTTCACCGCGCCACATATAGAAGATCAGTATCACGAACGTACGTATGTACGTTGCTCATTTTCGTTCGCGTTCCAATAATAACTTCCGCTTGAAGATCCTTGAACTTTCCGCGTGCTCTTGGAGGCGTCTGGAGCGCCAGAAGTCAGCACAAACTTTTCCAAGTTGAACTTGAGGTACGTACCTTTCCTTCATTCTGATCTTCCTCGTTCCTGACGATAAATTTATATGCTGTGCTAGCTTCTTGAGCTCTTCGGTTGCCGCCGGGGGAGCGAGAACGGCGCGCCTTGCATGCTCGACGAGTTCGGGTGGAGGTTACGTGCCATGCGGGTTGAGATCTTCGCGCCTTAAGTGCGCAGTAGAATAAATAGATACAGTCGATTCAAAACACCGTAGATACAGAGTGTGTACGGCGAAGCTGCCCCAGCATGAATGAACTAAATCTTCTTGAAATGAACTTGAACTAAAAACTCACCTGTAATACTACGTTGGGGAACGGCGTTACCATTGCCACCCACATCTCCAACATCGACACCGCCTCCTCCGAGCACCAGAGGACTCCAGTAATCTGCGGAATCCCACCCTATGACCACCGAGCGCCAGGTCAATAAACTTGACATGCGAGGAAGGATCCGCACTCACAATTACACGAGGCTCGCTGGTTACAATAGTAACCAGAGCCGAGAACCGTCAACATGCGAGTTCTTGAAACCCTAATTCACGGTGAGTCAAGAAACGTTTAGTATGATTTAAATGAAAGCTTACCTTGCACATCCGACTAATTCCGCAAGGAGCGCGCGTGTTGGACGTGTCGTAAGTCTTCAATTGTATCCGATGTCGGCACTAAATGTCTTGAGATTGTCGTCGTCGCCAGGGCGCGAAATGGTGTGTCGAAGGTCGTGGTCAGAGGTCAAGTGCCGGATCAGGCAAGACCAAGTGATCGGGCCGACTTGACCTTCAGCCATCACTGTGCTGAACTCGTTTTGCTGCCGACCTCCAATTCAATGGTCTCGCATTCTTCTCGCACCAGAGCAATGGTCGGAAATTACTCTGACAGCAACGTAATCTCAATCCCGACAAAGCGCAGGACCAAAATCGCATCAAAACGCGTCATATTCGATTTTTCTCTCCTTTGCTTGACTTCCGCTCCCGCTAACTACGAGCTATGTTATCTATGACGAGGAGCTCGGGTGCCTCCATAACTCAATCTTATCGTGTCGGGACCGGCAGCCTGGGAACGTGGACGGCGCTGACGCGGCTTTTCAACCTTACCTCCATCCCCCATCTCATTTTGGTCTGGGCTCTATTTCCGCGGGATATTCATACTTGGCGTCGTTAACGCGACTCTTACGCCGCCCTGGAACAGTAATCTCGACATCGTCTTTGCGAGGAACGAGCTCTATGCTCACGGACACGGATATGCCAATCCTATTCAAAATTGTAAGTCCCCCCGTTCCTGTACCGCGTTGGCTGATGTTTCTTTTTAGAGTTTTTGAAAGAATGTCTAGATCCGCAGACCGCGCGGTCTGGTGATCTGGGTAACGCAATGTTGCTCATTTTTCAAGTTCGGACGGAATTCGAGTCGGATTTGGACTTTTACATGGCGGCGTTGGGATGGGGACGATGGTTATTCTGGGTACGATGCGACCTTTCAAACGGTATTGTTTTGGGAGCGGAAGAGATCTCGATTCGGGGTGCTGTCATGTTGTTGATCTGCATGGTACGTTCCTATTCTGATTCTTGCCCCGCGCGCTCTCATAATTCCCCAGGAGTATTCTACAATTTCATCTACAATATCACCCGACATTCTCGCTTCAACATACTCTCTATTGAATAACATTTTTCAAAACCAACTTACGTGTGGCGTCGATTTCGCCATCCCTCGAATTCGGTTTCCAAAGTCAAACAGATAGCATGGTTACGACGACGTCATCGCCCTCGAATTAATGCCGCTCGGATTAATGTAGATCTGCATCTGGACCGGACGACTTTGGATATAATCCAACACGGACCTGGGATCCCCAGTTCTTTCTTCCCTTCCCCACTTTGACCTCCTAGATCTCTTCAACTGCGACCACGATGGCCTCGACGGGCGGAACTCTCCTCATCACCATTGCTCCCTCGCCGACGTCTCGTCGGGATCAGGAGCTCCTCATGTCCGCCATATGGTCAGTTGCTTCTGACCATCATGTTGAACTTGTCGCTCACCGATAATCAGCGCACTCTGCTCGATGGTCGCTATCGCTGCCCGCCGTCTCCTTGGATTCGGACTTGACTCAACAACTTGGACCTCGACCCCGACCGCCGTTGATGGCAGTGTGTTCGACTTGGCACATTGTGCGGCGCGCCCCCGGTTGACGACTGGCGCGATTCTTCAAGTCACGGTACGTTGGGTTTCTTGGTTCGGATTGTTTGTTGATTGCAAACCTTGTTCATAGACGACCCGCCTTCAACTTGAACATAATCCTTTGCCAGGGCCTCTCATCCTCTTACCCTCCGTAAGTCTTCTTGTTCTCGTGTCCTTCGTCGTCGTTGATTGGAGATGTCGCAGCTATCTGTTCAATCCGCCGACTACATTCGAGGTATGTTGGTTATGTTCGTCTATCTACGTGTTGTGCTTATTGTACTTCGATAGTTTTCTACCGTCCAGCCTTATCTTCGCTGTGCATCTTACCTTCGCCTTGATGAACATTGTCGACCTCATCTCCAACCTCGTTGAGCTCAACGTCTATCACTACTACGTTCATCCTCATCGCCATGGCTTCCGTCACGCCGTCAACTGGGATCTCGGCTTCAACATCGTCTTGTCAGGTCGGTCTCCAGGTTCAGAGTGCTTGTTGATTGCTATCCGTGTCATTAGTATCCACTTGGAGTCGTCAACCGTGACAAGAACTCGTTGCTGGTAAGTTCATCTTCGCTGCTGTCGTTAGGATCTGTACTCACCATCGCGACAGTACTCTTGACCTCGACCTTCGATTGCCTCCTCAACCATCGGCGTCGACTTGACCTTTGCCATGGTCTTCAAATCTGCCTTCT